>VXAL01003404.1:9303-35402 GCA_013399475.1 Chauna torquata | reverse complement strand
AAAACCTGCTGTGCTTTCACAAGCTGATGACATTTCCACAAGAAATTCTTCCACAAAGACGCTCCCTTTTATTTTTCACCCCAAGTTTGCTTATTAGTTTTTACCAATATTCCAATTCAGTTCAAACACTGGCAAGCTAATTTTGATTGTTTTCAGGCAACCATGAGTTAGTTCTCTTTAAACACTCAAATGTACATGCAGACCAGAATGCCCTAATATACTAACTGGCATTAGTTCTTTCTGGCAATGAAATATCATCCAGTTTGTGTTTGCCTAACCCTGAACTTCAGAGCAACATGGTTTTGAGCTGTGAAGGAACTAACACAGTGATTGCCAAAGTTCGCTTTTCACACCATGATTGTAAAAGACATTTTAGGATCTTGCCACGTCCCAGCACCCTCATGTTTTTTTATGCTGTTTTTAATACGAGTGATGTGATAGCTGTTTTGTATCATGGGCATAAAAACGCATTGCCAATTTCCAAGAAAAATAAATTTCCAAGAAATTGGCAAGGGACAGTTTGTACCACTTCTTACTCCTACAATGGTCTTCAGCTAAACAAGGAAGATTTATTCGGTGGAATAGGGAGTCCAGATGACTGAATTGTCTGTTTTGTTCCTTGTAGGAAGGCACTTCAGAGAGCAATAAATACATATGCTATGTGCACCTTTTTCCCTATTTGTTGGATAAATTCATAAGGTAGATACAGACTTTAATATATCCTGTTTGTTTTGTTATTTTCTAGCAAAATATTTAAAATGAATATTACAGAAAAATTCAACCACTTACAAAAAATAACTAAATAATGGACTGCATGGCCAAATAATTACTTATCAGCATGAATTTGCCCCAAAATCTTATGCAAATGAAAATGAATCGAACATTCAGTGTTGATAGCATTATGTGCTTCTCCCACACCATTGACAAATGCAGATGGGAAAGGATCAGTGCATTTTTATTCCTACCTGTTATTTGGACAGACGGCTAGCCGCTGCAGTTGTTGAAACTTTTTTTCCTAATTTAAATTTAATGAACTGCAAGAGATCTACCAAAATGTTTTTATTTTTTAAATATGTCCTGGGGGAAATAAATTCTGTCGCTCTCTTTTGCATCCTTCCTCCTCCAAGCAGCATCTCTGTCTCACTGTGCAGCTGCTGCTTAGAAAATTAACAAATGCAGCTCTTACCTATGTAAAGCTCCTGATTCTAAGAAAAACATTCAATAGAATATAAAATTTTGTCACCATTTGTATGGTGAAGCAAAGACCTCCCTACTCAGGAAGATTGCTTTTTTTTATTTTGTTACTAGTTTAGACCAAATTTTGACTTTTGACTTTGAAATTCATGAGAAAATATCCTCCAGATTTTTAAATGTGCTTATAGTTTTCTGGATCCACTACTCTTGGACTGAGAACATTTGACTTTTATAAAATAACATGCTTCTGTAACGCTTTTAATTTTCACCGTTCAGCCAGAAGACTTAGCTCAGAAAGTCTATTCTCAGAACTATGCCGACATCACTGGTGATGTAATCACAGATGCTTCTGACAAATAATATTATACAGTCATAAATAAATAAATCTCGTTGGCTGGGAATCAGGAAGAAACAGGGAGAAAACAATGTTGATTGGAATGGAAATAATGAACCTGGAAAAGAAAGTGATGTTTCTAGGACAGTACAAACAGTGAAGAAAGAAAAACAAATATCAAAAACAATTGACCCAAACAAAACCGTTACATTTCAGCACTCCAGAACTTCATAAAAATGTGAATATGAATACAAACATATCAGACTTCTCTAAATTAAGCCCTATTTTAAATAAGCTCTAGTAGTAAGTGTTAAGCACAGTCCTTATCAGTCAGCATTTTTACATACAAAGCCCCCCAGTGGGGCTTTGCTTTTTAGTTTATTTGCCATAAACCAAAAAGGAGATGAATAAGTAGCTTTTATTTCTGTCTATTGTGAAACCAAATTTTAAGTATATTCACCAAACAAAGAATGGAACTTTGCATAGTTTGTTACCAGGCTTTCATCAACCTGTGCCAGTGTGTCAGCTTTGCTGACTGTGTGCATACAGGTTTTATGATAATAACTTGCTCTCAAGGATTGTGGATAGAAACTCTGCTTCTCAGCTAATTCCATTTTTCCAAACATCACATTACTTTCAGCAGTATGGAAGGCTGAGTAATACAACTCCTTCTCATGCCTTGTGACTGCTAAGTAGAACCTGGTGGTAGTTATTTCTGCTCTGTGAAATTCCTCCATATTAAAAAAGTAATCAAAAGCTCATTCCAAATCAGCTATCATTTGAACATGTAGAAGGAGACTGTAGACTCCATAATATTATGTTGGTTATAATATTTGCTTGGATATAATATTTGCTTGAATACTTGCTTTACTAGAAACAAATTTACTATTTGACCTTGACTGTGGATAAAGACATAGAATGTCTTCAAGACTCACCTATCCTCACTTTTCTTCATACAGCAGTCTCCTCTAAAATGGTGTTCCAAGTGCCCAGGAAGTTGTTAGGTGATGCAAATCTGCAAAGACCCTTGTCAGGGTAGCCTTGGACAACACTGGCCAGTTACTATCTAATATTTTGGCCACTGCTGTCCACCTAAGTGTCCTTGAAACTACTTCAGTAGCTGTTGAATATGGAGGAAATTAATGCCTGTTCAGTTCTCTGTCTTTTCCTTCTCTCATTTATCATGACTTTTCCAACACTATTACTTTAAACAAGGAAATGCAAACATTGTTCATAATTGTAGGTAATCACGTAGACAAAAGCACAGGAGGCCTGAGTTTTGATCGCTATTGGGAATAAAATGTTTACAGTGTTACATGGATTTTGCTTTCCCCACCCGTCATTTTCCTCCTCTTCTCCACACTCTCGTCACATGCAGCAGTGCTGTGCATGGTATACAATCCTCTCTGTCAAAGGGACTTACAAGCCCATCTTCAGGCTGACAGGGCTGGGCAAGGCAGGCTGCTGCTATCATTTTCACTAGAGGTAGCATCAGTACAGTGGCTCAGTCTCAGTTCACTTCTGATATCTTTCTGATATGTTTTTGTTTTTGTTTTTTTTTCTTCCTGTGCAGGGGAATTACATTTATGCAAGCTTCTCAGCGCTGAGGCAGCCTGAAGTTTTGACTATGAAGATATTGTGAGGCAGCCTGAAGTTTTGACTATGAAGATATTGTTCTTGGCAACTACTAGGATTTAGCTTTGTCCAACCTATAGCCTGTGAGATTTTTTTTCCATCAAAAACAACAGTAAAAACTTTCATTCCCATCAGAAATTAATTGCATATAATTGACAACATACTTTTTTTCCAGCCTTGTTGACCCAGGAGGCAGTCCACAAGACCCTAAGGCTTTTCTTGTATCTGCTAACCTGTTAAGGTCAGCAAAGGTGCCTATTGAGCTTGAGAACAAGACTTCAAATCTAATCTAAAAAGCAGCTGGCTTCAGAACTAACACTACCTGTCTGTATTTCCTCCTGCCTAAATCTTGATTCTTGGTACTACAGTTGTTGGCAATTTCCATTCATGCCATTTGTTTTCAACTCTTGGTGGAAAATATCAGTGAAAAAGGGAATATGCCATTGGTTTGGAAAATAACACCACTAAAGCAAGAGGTATATAATGTTTTCAACACCACCACTCCACCCTAGCGTCTCAAGTATTAGCACAATCTTTCCATCACCACACCCCTGTCTTGGGCATGAATAGTTTTGTTCTGGTTTATTCATGTGCTGGTGCTGTGTTCTCTGGTAAAGAGCCTTCCACAGCTGTTTACTCAGTCCTCCCCTTCCTCTGTAAATCCAGGATCATCCATTGGTTCAATTCTCTCTTTCTTCAGGCCTGGGAAGAGTACATTTTGATAGATGAAGAGTATTCCTGCTGGTTCTAGTAAACAGTTTACCCATTGTTGTTTCAGCGAGTCTTATTTTATGGCTTTACCTTCTGTATGCTTATTCCTGGAAAGTTCTTTGGTTTAATTCAGTGCCATCAAGACAAACATTGAAAGCTACTACATATGTAGAGGGGGTGGAGGGATGGGGTATGGAAAACTATGCTCTGTCCCTATTTCCACCACTATTTTGCACAATTGTTCAAAAAGACTGGGTATTTTTCTATTTACTGTACTAGTGCTAAGTAATATCTATGACCTGAGATTAAGATAGCAATATATATGTATAAATTATTTCTATGATATTGCATGGTACATGAAATTTTAAGTTTGGCTTAGAAGCAAGTGGAGGAAAGATTGAAGCCAATCACGTCACTGACGAAAATTAATAGCACCATACCTGCAACTGTTTTTAGGTCTTCTGAAAATGTGTGGAATGGGTTCTCACCAGAAAATAGAAAAAGAAAGCACAGCATTAACCTTGAGTGGGTTTGATGTTTAGCCCACAGAAAATAATTCTGTGACCAAACAAGTGTTATGGATGCACTTTCTCTTGCCACCTTCAGCAGAAGAATGCTTCACCAAGGTATCGTCATCACATCTCACTGAAACTGTGTTTCTTGCACACACTAAGCTTGCCTGTATCTGCTACCTATGATTTTTAGTGTTCCTCTTATTGTTGTGTAGGTGACACTCCTGTGCTTAGTATCTAATGAGAGAAGGAAAGTAAGAGTCTCCCGTTTTCCTCAAAGAAAATCTGTTGAAGCAACCCTATCATGATTATCAGAGAGACAGAAAAAAAAGTCCCGCAAGTAAATATGACACTGGATTATATGTCCTGTAGGGTTATTTTTATATCTGAATAGCTTACTCATTTTATTTATTATTTTTTAATGTTATTATGCTTCTTCTCATGCTTTAATATAGTAGTGCCGATGGCTTAAGACACAACACAAACAGCATCTTAGTCAAATCTCAGCCAAAAACTATGCCATAGCCACAAAAAATAAAGTCAAGTTAGAGGCAGCAAAACCTATCTCCAGAGAAAAACAATCATTTAAATGAACGATAAAAAGAAAAATCAAAATCAATTTCCTCTGTGGAAGATAAGGAACTGGAGGAAAAAAGAAAAAATTACAGAGTATGCCAAAATGTCTTGCTGCCCAAAGGAGATGCAAGCAATCTGTAATAGGAGAAAAAGATTACAAAGCTACAAGGACAGTCAAAGCAGAAGAATAAAAACAAAGTTTCAGCATATTTTATGATATGAACTTGGGACATGAAAAATAGATGAAAGAAAATAAATTTTAAGGGATCGTGTTGAAATATCAATAACACTAAAAAAAGTCTTAAAAACATGAATGCATTTATGTGTGTACCTGTGCATGCACTCACTTTTCTGTCACAGATATCCATGCTATAACGAACAGTAACTGAAATTACAACTGTTTTGTTTTGTTTTGACACAGAAATAGCTGTAAACCACAAAATTAATATGCTGGGCTCCTTTGGAACTCCTTTTGTTTCTGGACTGTTGAATACAAATTGCATTTCACAATAATTAGCCTAACCAGTTAGTGTGTTATATAGAAATCTTTGATTACCTTCCTTTTCACTGACTGTGATGGATATATTTTCCTGTAGTCTTTTTTTTTTTTCAACATTTACTGGTAGTCTGTTTACTCTTGTTGAAGCTTCAGATGTGAATGTCATGTTCATCTCTTTAACATACATATAAAGAAAGCATAAAAACAGTCGCAGCTCCCAAATCATAGCTAAGTGCAGTTAAAAACATTGCCTAGAATTTTTGCAAGAGTGAACTGCAAAACAGTCAGATGCTGAACACTTCAGAGAGCTAGGGGACATATCTTGATTTATGCTGTGGTACAAGGAAAATCAGAAATTTCCCAATATAAATTAATACATGGGTACAGTAAAGCCAATATAGCTGATTACAGATCACTATTCATTTGTTAACAGGACAGAAGAGGGAGAAAGAATAAGGTCACAGGCTGATCACACGCTACTAAAATTGTCCTTGAACTTTTGTGAACTAACAATAATAGCAGTGAAAGATCTGAGAGACCTTAGGTATTTCAGGAAGAAATGTCTCCGCTACTTTGAATAGTATGCCTCGGAAATCATCAGTAGTTGTAGAGACATCATCGATAGTCATTGCGGTGAAATGAAAAACATAGATTTGACAGATGGACCACTTGGTGGATAACGACTTGGCTCGATGGTTGCACTCAAAGAGTTGCAGTCAACGGCTCGATGTCCAAGTGAAAACCAGTGACAAGTGGCGTTCCTCAGGGGTCAGTATTGGGACCAGCGCAATTTAATACCTTTGTCAGCAACATGGACAGTGGGATTGAGTGTACCTTAAGCAAGTTTGCTGACAACATCAAGCTGTGTGGTGCGGTTGACACGCTTGAGGGAAGGGATGCCATCCAGAGAGACCTTGACAGGGTTGGGAGGTGGGCCCATGTGAACCTTATGAAGTTCAACAAGGACAAGTGCAAGGTCCTGCACATGGGTCAGGGCAATCCCAAGCACAAATACAGGCTGGGCGGAGAATGGATTGAGAGCAGCTCTAAGGAGGACATGGGAGTGTTGGTTGCTGAGAAGCTCAACATGAGTTGGCAATGTGCGCTTGCGGCCCAGAAAGCCAACCATTTCCTGGGCTGCATCAACAGAAATGTGGCCAGCAGGTCCAGGGAGGTGATTCTCCCCGTCTACTTCACTCTCGTGGGACCTCACCTGGAGTACTGTGTTCAGCTCTGGGGCCCCGGACATAAAAAGGACATGGACCTGTTGGAGTGAGTCCAGAGGAGGGCCACGAGGATGCTCAGAGGGCTGGAGCACCTCTCCTCTGAAGACAGGCTGAGAGAGCTGGGGTTGTTCAGTCTAGAGAAGCGCAGGCTCCAGGGAGACCTTATAGCAGCCTTCCAGTACATAAAGGGGGCCTACAAGAGGCAGGAGAGAGACTTTTTACAAGGGGATGTAGTGATAGGACAATAGGTAATGGCTTTAAACTAAAAGAAGGTAAATTTAGATTAGATATTTGGAAGAAATTCTTCACTATGAGGGTGTTGAGGCACTGGAACAGGTTGCCCAGAGAAGTTGTGGATGCCCCATCCGTGGAGGTGTTCAAGGCCAGGTTGGATGGGGCTTTGAGCAATGTGGTCTAGTGGAAGGTGTTCCTGCCCATGGCAGGGGGGTTGGAACTAGACGATCTTTAAGGTCCCTTCCAACCCAAACCACTCTATGATTCTGTGGTTCTATGAAATAGTATTGATTATTAAATATATATATATATAAAAGAAAGATAATTTTGCTGTCATATAGAGTAAAAGCATCATTTAAATTCTCTTATAAGTAACTGATTAATGCAAATGATACAAATACTTCACATTATTATCACTCATAAATGAGATATAAATGTTTTCTATCATGTTCAGATTTCTAAAAATCTCAGAGTTCTAGAGAGAGATGTGATCAAGTCTACCACCTCAATTACTATTACCATGACTCTAACTCAAGGCACTGGAGAAGGAATGCAGATGCAAGCACAAGACTATCAGTTGGTCCTACATGTGACGGGTATCAGAAAATAGGGAAGTATCCACAGAATTTGTTTCATGCTGAAGCCTCACATATGTGCCAGCCTATCTTTATACCATTATATACTGTTAGCTGTATATATCCTATTCCTTATGTATACATATTCTTTTAAACAAGTAAGAAAAAAGCTATAAACAAATTCTACACAAGAAATATTACAGGTTGTTCGAAGAGCCACAGATTGCAGGGTTTTGCAAAGGTCTAGAAGAGTTAACTGAGTTACTTGTAAAGTTTTAAAAAACAAATGTAGCAATCTATCCATTCAGATAGCAATTTGAAAATGCTGACTAAGGTATGATACCAATGTAATTATGTTCTTATCTTACTTTTTAGGAAAAATACATCATTAATACTTCACAGCTCTCTAATCACTTTCAGAACATGTGTAAGTTTCTAAATCAGGAAGTCATTATTTGCATGTAATATTTTAATTCTCATAATGTTATCTTGATTAAAACCTTTTTAAGTATTATATATTGCTGATATAGTTTTACTGATGTTTGAGTCATTTGGATAATCAATTTTTGTTGTATACAATTTATGCACGAAAGTATATGAAAAGAACATCAAACTCAAGCAGACAAAAGTTAGGATATGGTAAAGATATACTTGCCAGTACAACCTTTTCTATGCTCCCCTGTATATCTCAATTGTACTGTTTTGTGATTGTGTGCTTGGATTCTCCCCACATTACCATTTTTCTGAGTATGAATTGAAAATACTCATCAGGGCTCCTAGGGCACTCCCAGCCCTGCCCAAGGCCCTGGACCCCATTTCACGCCCCGGGGCCATCAACCCCTACCCCAGCAAGGCTGCAGCAGGGCTGGTCCCCAGGTCCCCAGGTCCCCACAGTCCTGCCCTGCCCAGCCATGGGCCCCACTGAGCCACCCCCGGGCCCACCCATGGGCCCACGTCCCAGCCTGGCCCTACCCTGTCCCCAGGGAGCTGGAGCCCAGTGCCACACGGGCCTGCCCTGCTCCTGGCTGGGGTGGAGCAGTGGGCCCTGACAACTGCTCTCCAAGTTTTCCCCAAGTCAAGTCTGTTTTGCCCATGACAGTAACTGGTAAGTGATCTTACCTTTACTGCAACATCTGAGATTTTTCATCTAATTTTCTCCATCTGTCTTGTTTCCAGAGGGGAAGTTAGAGGTTGCCAGGCCCTGGCTCTGCTGCCCGGGGGAGCCTCTGCAGCTCCTAGCCCGAGGCCTGCATGGAGCTGCAGGCCCATGCAGCACCTTGACAATACTCAGTGAAGGAACATTTGTGGCAGAAGCTGATATCATACACAACACAATACATTGTGTTGTGAAAAAAAAGTATAAGTTGCCTCTGGATTAAGGAAATGGAATGTAATACTAAAGAACTCTTTATTACTGTTACTATGCCACAGAATTCCTTTGAAGTGTTGGAGAACAGAACAGAAATTTTCCCTCAAAGAGGTTGATTCAAATTGTTCTTTATTATAAAATTATATTTATAGGGGGAACAGAAAGCTAGCTCCTTAAAGCAGCAGAGGCCTTTGTTTCTAGACTGCAAGTGCATGGAGGGTTGCTGCTGAATGGCAACATGGGACTGTCTATACGATTCAGCTGCTGGAAGAGTCCTTGCATGTTTTTAGCATATGCCAGCTAGAAAACTCCTAAGGAATCCCTCAGTTCTCAAGGGTGACTGCTCTGTGGACTGTTTCCTGTAGGCAGTCTGCATGCAACCTTGTTTGTTGGGGACAGGCACGAGGACTCTGCCAGCTGCCCTCCATTCCCTGGGCATGTTTAGATAACTCATAGAGGTGTAGCCTTGGGCCTTCTGCAACACAGGGGTCAATTGCACAAGAAAAGTCAGCGTGGATAGTTTCCTAAGCTAGCCATTAGTCAATACTAGACAATGATGTGTGATTTAATTGTCTGTTAAGTGTCTATTTAGTGAAGTCCAGGTCTTGTCTCTATTTGAAATTGCAAAACCATCAGCTGTGTGCATGGAGTTACGTGTCTAAACCAGATCACCTTCTCTCTTTCAAACATCTCTAGAGTCAGAGGTGCTCTGCTTCAGTCTGATGATTGAAAGCACAAATAGAAGATAGAAAACCTAGGTTCAAATTCCTTCTCTGCTCAATGTAGGGCACAAAGTTCAGTTTCATAAAACTATTGATCAGTTAGTCCTGCACGAATGGGAAAAATGTAAAATAAAATATGAAATCAGTAAACATGAAGATAAATAGCATAATGGGGAAGGTTTGAGTAGGCTTTTATAAAGGGAAGCCAGACCTCAGAAATCTTTGAAGACATCAACAAGTGTACATGTAAAAGAAACTCAACAGATATTGTGTACTTAAATTCCTAAAGCTTTTGATGTTGTCACCCTAAAAAGACAACATTTTTTCCCCAAGGTAAGAGAGAAAGTCCTCTTGTATAGTGATACATGGTTAACAGATAGAAAATTAATGGTAGAAATAAATTATTAGTTCTCACAATGGATGTTGTTATCTGCTGAGATACTTGTTCATTATAAATGACCTGGGAAAGTTAATGAATGGTGATGTGACAAGGTCTGCTGATCGTTTTTAGTGTTCTGAATAACTTTGTATCATAATTGATGGTAAAATGATGTGAAAGTCTTTCACAGAGCTGAGCGCCTGAATGTTAAAATGACAGATGAAATTCAATGTCAATAAATGCTAACTAATGCACATAAGAAACAACAGCCCTAACTAAAAATACACAGTGATGAACTCTGATTTGGTTATTACTGCTTAGGTAACAGATTTTATTTTCATTGGATCTCCATCAAAATGTTATCTCAATGTTCAGCAGCATTCAAACCAGAAAATAGAATGCTTGAAGCTTTAAGAAATGATTAGAGGACAAAACAATAATGCTATTCTGAAAAACTGTGATGTAACTATATCTTAAATATTGCATGAATTTCTGGTTCTACCTGAATTGAGTCATAATATTGTAATACTAGATAAGAACAGTGGCAAAAAAAAGCTTCTGTTTTGGAAAAAATATAAATTACTCCCCAAACTCATGGAATAATAACTGGATGGTGTTACATGAAATTATTGAGCAGATATTTTAAAAACAGGGGAGGAAAGCATTTGTCACAAGCATAATATAAGCCTGTAAAATTCAATATCACAGGATACTGTTGATGTGTAACACATAAATAGATTTTAAAAGTGATCGAATAAATTAATGGAACAGAAGTCCACCAAAGCCAATTAAACACAAAAATAGTGATGTAATTTCAGGTCAGAAATTCCCTAAGTGTGAAAAGCATTCCAAGAAAGATATGTCTCCTGAAACAATTCCACTTTTATATTAAACACTAATTGTAGGTTTTTATACTGAAATGTAGGTTTTTACAAATAAATGTTTAATAAAGAGTTTATAATAATTATAAATAATTTACAAATATATTTCTGTAAGTTAATAGATTGTAGGTTTTTTGTTTTGTTTTGTTTTGAATATTAACCGCTAATTTTAGGAAGTGGAAAATGACCTTCCCATGTCTCTGATGTTACGGAGTCATCTTTGTGTTACAGAGCCAAGTCTTCACTCTTTCTTGCCTTCTCTAGTCAGGTGAATACTGATATCTTATAGAAAACTTCAACCTCAATTATAATATTTTCTAAGAAATTGCAAATACAAGTCAGATCTGGCAAGAGAGATCTGTGACAAGCCAGACGGAGTGTTCCAACTAGTGGGATATTCTGTGAGGATTTTTAATCACTTGTCTTGATGCTAATTCATTCTGTATGAGAGCTTCAAATATTTATTAACATGCTAACTGTAATGGGGGGGGCTGTGCCTTCACACAAGGTATATCATTTCAAAGCATATTTAGGTGTTTTAGTATGAAATGAAACAAACTCTGTGAAATTTTTAAAGCAAACTACCGAAATCCTACACAGGGATAAAACTTGCTTGGGTTCTTCCACTGCTGACATACCTCCTGCCTCTGACTTCCATCCTGAGGGATGCAATCCCTACCTCCCACATTCTTCTGTGATTTAATGCTGCCTTTTTCAATCTCACCTTCCTCCAGCAAGAAAGGTACACTTGGAAGTTTTAAAGTAGTATGCCTATGCTAATGGTTGGAGGCAGTATCTTTGTCTATTTTATAGGAGCTGAGAGACTTTTGTTCCGAAAACCCTATATGCAGACAGGGAAAAAGAAATTGCAGCCATTGTCCAAACTAGATATAGAACTGTGAAGATAAACTAGAAGAATCCATCCCTAAATGCCTACTGAAGTCCTATGATGTAAGAAAGAAGTAGCACAAGAAAGCAATATTCTGCAAGTTAGTTTGACATAAATACCTTACTATTATTTTATACAAACTAATAATCTCTGAACTATCATTAGACACCATGTTGCCTATACCAATTTATTACAATACAGATATGGTTCCCTTTTCTGTTATTTCTTATCTATTATTTATCCATATTCAGACAGATCTTCTTTAGTAATTTACCTCTCTTTCTATGCACTTCTATTCCACATGTTCCATAAGCAGGTTTAGTTTCCAGATAAAAATAATAATAATAAAAATCTATAAATATGTCAGTGTTACTGATTAGCTCAAGTACTATAGATAGAGGTTCCACTCCAGCAAAACACATAAGCATGTGCTTAATTTTATACATATGACTTTTTTTTTTCAGTGCACGCTTTCCAAAGAATTTGCGACTTTCTCTTCATCTATGTTTCAGTAAGGCTGGCATTACATATCTGACTTATAAAATCCATCGTATTTTTTAAACTCTCATTTATTTAATTAATTCTTATAACTGAACCTATTTGATCATTAATTCAACTCTGCTGTAATTTCAGAGTATTGTCTCCAGTAGCATCTGTTCTAGGCTTTCAGCTAGCGTTATATGTGTCCTTAACTCATCTTTCCCATGTGTCTTATATTCATGCTGAGGTCTTGCAGGTCTTCTTGACATGTTTATGAAAAATTCTCAGTGGTAGTGAGAGTTGTGCAGGAAAGAAAGATTTATATATTCTAAATGTAGAGGAGAACAATATGTCAAGCAGGCAAAGAGTGAACCTGCGTGTTATATTTTACAGAATTTAGTCTGTAAAATTCTTCAGTTTTAAGTAGTCTTCTTAACTCTTAATAACTTCTTCTTGTTATCTATTTTGTACAGTGCCTAGTATTTTGTAGGTATGACTTAAAACCAATACTAAATGATGATATGAGCACATATGTAAGATCTTAAAAGATATAGTTACCCTAAATTGAAATAGTAGGAAAATGGAATGAAAGTGCAGAGAGGACTTTCACATTTTAGTCACAGAAGTCATCTAAAACTAAATATGTTGATGCTAGGATTGGAAAAGTAATGTGTCCAAACACCAGGTTAGAAAATGTAAAGGGCAGAGAAGGTAGATGGTGTAAGGGAGAAAGATTTCAGAGGATCATGACAAGAACAAATAATAAGACAAATTATCTCTCTGAATCATTAGACAAAGACTCACCAATAAAGACTCTGGTATCTATCTATAATCATCAGGCTGTCACAGATCATTTTATATTAAGGACTGTTTTAGCATGTGTCTATTGTAAACTAGTTGTGGGCTTTAAAACCAGAGTGAAATCAGTGTTCTTTATAGCCTTGTTATTAGGATTCAAACTTTCTGCAACAATGAAAAATGCTTTAGAAAAATAATTAAATTTAATAATCAGACTATTAACCAAGGATATTTGCTGCACATTACACAGGGACAAATTAAAAAGATTACAATAGTTTCCAGAAAACATCTGTTAAACAATGTCAAATTGATGATAAAGAAAATTGAGTTCCCTTTGCAGTTAAGTTTAATCCAGCTGTACACAGCTATAAAAGAGCTATCAAAGACAAATTTCCATTTGTTGTTAATTCAGAAATGTTATCAGTAGGAATCCTTAACACCCTAGTCCTAACTTTCTGCCAAGTTTTTCTTTTTCTAAATTGATGGAAACATGGATATATGAGTTGACTTCCAGCCTTCCTTCTAGAGGAAAGAGGTACACCTTTATTCTCTACCTCTGAAAGGAAAAGATAAGTAGCCAGGTTTTATTTTCATTTGATTTCAAGTAAAGAAAAACAATAACTTTTGTTAAAAATAGCAAACTGTGAAAAAACATAGATGGTGTATTTCACCCATCCTTTGAAAACATTGGTAATTCAAAAGGTAGGTATAAAATTTCATACAGATGAGTTACTACCTGTTTTTCAATCTGATCCAGTTTCGTGTGAAGTCGATACAAGAATTTCAGTTGATGTCACTGGATTTTCATCTCTTAGAATATAACTTAGATGAGATCATTTTTAATTATGTTCAAGTGCTTTAATTCCTGAAAATAACTGCTGTGTCCATGTCAGTAAATAGTGCAGACCAGTCAGAAGAAATCTATAGAGTGAAAGTTGGTAATGAGACCTATGTCCAAGGTATATGCATTTCAGAAGGTTCTGCTTTCAAGCAGTTCTAGTCCGGTTGTGTGGTCCAAGTGCCCATTAGCAGCTACAGTGTTTTGTTTTTTTTTATTTAGTTTTGTACAAAAGAAATACAATTGGTAGCCTCTAAGACCTGCCTGCAACATGATAGTGAGAGGGAATGAACAGGAGACTGAGCTCAGAAGCATGTTCCTTATTCAAAATAAATACTAGTACAAAAGGAACCCAGTATGACTAGTTTATGATAAATTAAATGCTATTAGCTCATGCTGATTCACACCTTCTCCTACAAATGCATCGATTTCAAAGATAGTATCAGGAGTGTAAAATGAACATCAGTTTTTCCAAGGACCTTATTGTGTAGTTCTACACTTCCTAACAGTTCATTATGAAGACTTTTTCATTGTCTTACATTTCCTTTTCTTCATTGATTTATTGCGAGATTTCTTTTCTTGATTCCTTTGTTTGATCTGGAGAACTTACTCCATATTTAAATATTTAACCTATTCCCTTGTGTAGCAGAGAACTACCTAAAATCGCAGCAGTTTCATGTGATACAATTGGATTTGGTTTAATTTGTTCTTTGAAGAAAGTATTTTTTGGTAATAAGCTCCTGCCTTTATTTACCAGTGGCCAGGATACATAAATTTTAATTAACTTTTGAAGACCTAATTTAAATGTCTTGATTATACATCATTGCCTCTTTTTTATCTTAAAATATTTTTTTCCATTCCTTTCCCATTTTTCACTCTCAAAATTGATGTTGATAAATGTAACAATAATAAAAAATAAAACTTTAGAAACTGAAATAAATAAGAATTAAGATAATGAAGTAATCAGACAATGTAGAACCACAGGGTTATAGGACACCTCAGACTGTAAGGGACCTCAGGAGGTCTCCCAAAGCTGGGTCAGATGTGAGGTATGACCAGGCTGCTCAGGGCTTTATCAGGTCAGGTCTTGAAAACCTCCAAGGACAGAGACTTCACAACCTGTCTTGGAAATCTGTTTCACTGCTTGACTGCTTTGGCGAAAAAGTTTCTCCTTGTATCTGTTTTGGACATTTCTTGTTTCTACTGGCTCTGTCTTGATGACCTCGTAGGTAGTGGTAGGCTGCTTATTACCTGCCCACCAAAGTTGTCTCTTTTCTGAACTGACCAAGCCAATTCCCTCAGCCTCTTCTCACAGGACAAGTGCTACAGCACCTTGGCCATATCAGTAGCCTTCTGCTGAACAAATACAAGCTTTCTGATGTCTTTCCTATATTGGAGGGGGACCAAAGCTGGATGTAGTATTCTAGATTGGTGTAGCAAATGCCAGGGAAAGGAGAATAATTTGTCATGTCTGTGAGCACATTACCTCTTCTAGGGGCACAGTTGAGTGGTTCCAAGATTGACTGAGTACAACTGCTAAGAGCTGTCATGAAGAAAGACAAGTGAGGATCTTCTTCTCCTTCCCTGGGGAGTTGCTTTCCAGGTGAGCCTCTCATGCTTGGCCCCCACCTGAGCAACACTGCAGCTGCACAGCAGCCAGATCTGTTCCCAGGCTTGCACTGCCTTGGTTCTGCCTATGATCCCAAACCACTGACTTTCCTTCTGGATTGACCTTGGACCAGCCTCATCACGATGGACTTGCTGTGTGATCACAGCACTTAGGCTGACCCTAATGACTGTCTCCAGACCTGATCCTGATCCTGACTTACTGATTCAGCTCTCTGATTCCTTGATGGTAAGGTCAGTACCCTTGCCCACTCCTCTGCTACCCTCAGCTCACAGGTTGTCTTCCCTCATGGAGCAGTCCTCCACCACCATTCCCTGACAATCACTTCTGTTGACGTTGGGTGCCAGAGCACACTGTGGGCTCATGTTCAGCTTGCTGCCTACCAAGATTCCCAGCACCCCTTTTAGCAGAGGTGCTCCTCAGTGAGTCCCCAGCCTGCACTGTTGCAAAGTGATCATCCTTCCTATTTGCAGGATTTTTAATTCATCCCCTTTAAATGTATGGCTTGATGTAATATCAACATGAACTACTTGCATTATTTCTTAAGAAAATAAACATCCATAATCTAAATCTTAAAACCCAATATTCTTTTAACAAGTAGTTATTAAAAAAAAAAGTGTTCATTAAAATAAAAACTCTAAGACAAAAATTATACTTACATATCACACAAGAGAAGCCCATTTTAATGGAATTCACTTCCATCATACAAATTGTCTTATGGAAAATAAACAAATCAAAATGGAAAGAGCAGCTGTGGCTCAAAATTACCATGAACACCAAAAAAATTACTGAAAATAGTAATTAAGAGTGAAAGTCTATTGGCAGAACTGACGAAGCTTCTTGCTGTGCTAATATGATTATCAAATGCAGGAAGAGTCAGTCACCACAAACAAACAAGATTGTGGCTACAATTTTTTTACAACTTTGCTTTTTTTTCCTTTTCTGTCTTTACTAAATGTATATAGCCTAAAATTTTCACCCAACAACACTAAAATATATGTTGTTTATAAAGAGAATGTTATGACAGAAATATTATGTTACAAGGTTGCTAGGTTATAGTTCAGCATAAGATTTAAGTTTAGCAAGCATCAGCTTCAATGAGGTAGAGATATTCATATGCTTAGCGTTAAATTTTTAATACTTTGCAGGGTCAGGACCTTAATGACATACTCCATTTAGGTCTAGAGAGGTAATATTTTAGGTGTGACTAATATAATGTGTGCCTTTTTAAATACATTGTACAACATAGAGATTCATTCCTATACACTTCATGGGAACAGTTTCCTTCCTTGGCTTCATGACTAGTGAACCGCATAGAATATCTCCCTTACCTTTTATTGGCATAAAAATAAGGTTTATATCAATATAAGCGTTAATTTTAAAATACAAATATTGGTTTTCTCAGTCCATCACATACGCTTTACTCACTCACAGGTATTAGGAACATAAGGACAGTTTCAAATTGAGACATGGACACATGAGATTAGTTGAATGAATGGGTAGGGAGCAGACTGAAGTGCTTAACTTAAATGCATTTGGCCCTAAATTCTGACCATAAGAAGAATTATACACTTCACAGGTGGGATACAAAGATTTATGTATTGAATAGAGAGCTGCAAGCTTCCCAGCAAGAAATACTAAGAAAATGGTATCTGATGAATGAATCTGAGAGCTGAGAATGATGTTTTGGAGAAGATCCCTCTGTCAACAGAGCAGTCAGTCCCCAGCATGTACTGGTGCAGTTACTCCTCCCCGCATGTACCTCCCTCTGGGGTGCCTGTCTTCCCAAGTGCACTGCACAGAGCAGATAAGCAGTTAAGTGAATTTCATGTCTGGTCCCTACTTTTTAATCCTCAGGTTACCCTTGTAGGTATATTCTCCTCACCATCAAGGACTTCAAAATAAGAAACTTGAATTACCTTTTATTGAAGCAAATCATGATAATAAATCAATGTTAAATGGTTATTTAATATTCAGATTGGCAAAACCTGAATTAGGAATAAATGGTATGACTAACCTTCCTGTTTATCAGGTCTGTTTCTGAACTCTTTTTCCTAAAATATACCTACCCATCAGTCATCTCATCAGTGAATCATATTAGATTTTCAGAAAACTTTAGAGGACTTAATGGCATTTTTCATCTACCTGACACAATAAATTGGAGGCTTCACCACTTGGAGCTAAGAATTATACTAGCCCCACCAGCTGAGCTATGGCACAAGATTGACCCATTTAAGTGAGCTATAGCGTGGATTTGATCTTTAGAAGTGATTTTACCACTTCCATGTGCCAAATTCCACATGCAAAAGAATGCTGAATTTTAACACAGAATGGAAAAGTCTGAACCCTTCATAATCACTGGACAGAGCCCTAGAAATACTTTCTTTAATTTGTGCTCATCAGAACCAGAGTCAATTCCTTTACTTCAAAGCTCAGGGCAGCTTACTTTGTCCAGGCTTCATCGTTTGTAATTTATCCCTCCCTTTCATCAATTCATTTACACATCCACCATTAATGTAATTTCCAAAAATAGAATTTGAACTCTGAACAGAACACAAGAAACAAAAGTGAAATTTTAATATACATAAATTAAGCCTTTCAAAGCTACTTTTTATTTTTGTTCCTATCCACTGTCCAATGTGGAAAAGAAAGTTTATTTTGAGTTGAAGTCTTATAGCTGTAAGAATTACACAAGTTTTGTTCCATAATTTAATGAACTCTAAACAACTGATATCTGTGTGGACAGAAATCTCTCAAAATAGCTATCGTGTAATTTCCACTTACCTATTTTTGATATCTCACAAATATCAAAGCAGATGGGATTATTTGGTCACCAGATGTCAGCAATAGGTGGAATTAATTAAACAAAATAGTGACAAAAGTAGAACTTACTGTTATAAAAAGACAGAAACCAGTAATATAGTGAGATTTTCCTTGAATTACCTATTTAGAAAATTATATAGCTCTCATCATAATGATAAAGTGGTTCATCACTGAATACAAACATCAACAACCTCATAAATAAGAGAATCCTCAGGTTATCTCCATAGTTGTTTTAATATAATTTCATTATAATAGTATTTTAATTATTTCATCTTCATCCTAGCACACCATCGTTATACTCACTAATACGCAGTTCCTGGCAAGAAAGGTTTGCCAACCCTAAAAATCCTTCCTGCTAGAGCTGCTAAATAAAGAAGCTGTTTTCCATCTTTTTCATGGCAGTGGAAAGTTGTGGTGTTTTTGTTGTTTGTTTGTTTTGTTTTGTTTGTTTTTAATTATTCTCCAAGAGGGACACTTAAAAAGGCAGCTCGAATCTGTCCTTCTTATCATGTACAAGGTATAGAACTGGAATATTCTGTATTTCATTGCCTTACTGCTATAAGAACAAGCAGCTTTTCTGCATCTAAGAGGTCTTTGTTGTTCCTTTTCTTCTCTTTAGACTGAAACCTATATAGATTTATATATTATTATACACTGGCACATTTTATTAGCACTCCCGGTTCTTCCTATAGGACATGTTCTTGTAGCATACTCCTGCTTGGATCCACTTTTATTAATTCAGGGTCTTGATCAATATAATAAATTATCTTGCAGAATTTCGAAATAGAGAAGACTCCACATTTTTCATATCATTAAGGTGAGGCACAAGTGCTACACATGATTTGTACTCTGTGTGCTTTGAGGTGGCTGCAAGAGCAAGATGCAAGATACATTTAGTAAAAGACTGTTGTGGTTTAACCCCAGCAGGCAGCTCAGCACCACACAGCCACTCACTCACTCTCCCCAGGTGGGATGGGGGAGAGAATCAGAAAGGTAAAAGTGAGAGAACTCATGGGTTGAGATAAAGACAGTTTACTAGGTAAAGCAAAAGCCACGCGCAAGCAAAGCAAAACATTCGCTGCTTCCCATGGGCAGGCAGGTGTTCAGCCTCTTCCAGGAAAGCAGGGCTCATCATGCGTAACGGTTTCTTGGGAAGACAAACGCCATCACTCTGAACGTCCCCCCTTCCTCCTTCTTTCCCCCAGCTTTTATTGCTGAGCATGACGCCACATGGTGTGGGACATCCCTTTGGTCAGTCTGGGTCACCTGTCCTGGCTGTGTCCCCTTCCAGCTCCTTGTGCACCCCCAGCCTCCTCTCTGGCAGAGCAGCACAAGACACTGAAAAGTCCTGGGCTCTGTGTAAGCACTGCTCTGCAACAACTAAAACCATTGGTGTGTTATCACCACTATTTTCATCAGAAATCCAAAACACAGCCTTGTGTGAGCCTCTGCGAAGAAAATTCACTCTGTCCCAATCAAAACCAAGACAGAGACTAAACTGTTGAGCTACACTTAAAGTGAGTTAGGACTCAGTGGAAGTGTGATAGGAGGAGCTCTAGATTATTGTCTATTAGTAGTGAAGTCTAAGACTGAAAACAATATTCACTTAACATCAGGTTAAATATAGCAATGTCAGATCTAAAATTACAATCATGCGGAAAGGATCCCTCACCAAAGTAAATCTACTTTACTGTGTTCCTGTAACACTAGCCTAGAATATTTTGTTTAATTTTTGACATATCCTAGGTATGCATGCATCCATTTAAAAATGAAATAACTCAGCTTTCCTTTTTTTCAGCCTTGCAAATAAATCTGAAAATGTTCAGCCAATGTATCTATAATCAAGTTTATGCCAGCCAGAGCAGAATCTCACTATAAGAAGCACAGTACTCTTCCTGCAGTAATGAGACTTCTTCTATGTGTAATAAATTATAATTCAATACCAATGAAGGTGAAAACTAAGCAATGCCAACTTTCATGAGTACTCTGCAAACTGGGAAACAGTGCAGCATTTATGGCAACTATTACTCAAAAAAACCCCAACAAATATTTTGGGTAGTTCTACCACAACGAAACATCTACCATCTTTTGACTGCTCACCATGATCTAGTTGTAAGAAGGTTAATTTTAGAGTTCAGCCAATGTGAATAAATATTAAAATAAAAAGCAGCTCTATGTAATACAGTTTAATCAGACACATTTATTGGACATCTTTTTCTCACTTGTCACCACCTGTCTGTTGGCTTGTCATGCTTTGAAGCCAAGGGTCATACAGTGCTTAAATACAGATTGCATAGTATGCCTAACAAAATGATAATCCCATGGCCTATAGTAACATTAAATATTCTCTTATAGGTATGAGGAGAATAAAAAAATCACATGATGTATAATAAGGAAATGGTTTTTTACCTGTCCGGTTTATTTCTATATTCAGATTTTGAAAAACACAATATTTGAAAAGCCTAAAAAAAGAATGTTTATTAAAATAAACAGGAACTTTTCTGAGACACTTGGATGTGAAAATACTGGGAAAAAAAAGGAGTATATCTATACAATGTGTTTTATGAAAAAGCAGAAACAGATTCTGCTAGAAAGTTAAGCTAGGAAGGGTTTGTTTTCTGCCTTCAGTGGCTATTGTATTAGAACAGTGTGACCTCGTTAGACCTCATTTCTTTTTTACTCTGGTTTAATGCTGATAAACCTTCTTGGCCACCACTGAATTTAACTGCAACAACAAACTGTGTAAAATAACAGGACAAAACATGCCCATAGAAGTTAATGCTGTCAGTGGCAAGAATCTAGTTTTTTGGAGCAGCTTTCCAATGTAAAACTGAGACTACAGCGGAAACTACAGTGGAAAGGAAAAATAACGTGGAGAGAAGTGATGAATTCAGATATAAGAAAACAGGCATAAACAATGATAGAGAAAGGCAAAAATTAAAAACAATAATAATAATCCTGTCTTGTGTCCCTGTTTGTCTTCAAAAATTGTTTTAATAATATGAATCTGCTAGAACAAAAGTAGCGTTAATAAATGATAAAAAGAAAAATTTTGTTGTAATTCTCTGTATTTTAACATAACATAATTATAACATACCAAGTAAATTAAACTCCTTAATCATCTTCCATATTTTCCCATTTTATCTAAAGATAGCACTGTTGTTCATCTATAATATTCATCCCTGAAATAAAATCATTAATCAACTTGGCATCCAGAAAAAGGGGTTACGTTTTATTTCTTGTGTTCTCTAGGGTGCAAAACCTGAGGAAGATAATAGTTTTTAATAATTCTGATCCACTGATCTGGGTTTACCATGTTGAATGAACAGGTTCTCCACCTTCAGTAAACTTCAGTGAAATGCAAACAAAGAAGACAATCACAATTCAGTGTTGTTTTAAATAGCCTACATTATAGGGTATAATTTCCCGAATAGGATTAATAAATGAAAAGCGGGAGGTATTCATAGTTACAAACTTTACATTTTAATTACCTATGTTGTAAGACAGATTCAATAGGCTTCCTCTGCAATCTGTGGAGAAAGTCCTCCAGAAGACAATTCCGTGCACATGTTAGGCTCCTGATCTTTCTGTAGAGAAACTATCAATTCAACACATAAAAAGACGTGTAGAGAGACTGCTCAGCTAACTTCTGTTCCTGATAGATATTATAAATAGCTCCCTTCTTTTTTCTTTTTTCTTTTCTTAGGGAAATCTCTCTTTCCCCTGCTCTACTCTTCAATTTGTTAGGTTTTGCTGATCACGGAAAATGCAGATGTTGGTGAGTTGTGTTTCTAGAGCCTCTCTTCCCACAGAACCCTGGAAGAATTCCATGATACAAATGAGGGAGAATTGCAGCTATGTTAATTTCAGCACTCTTTATCTCAGTATTTCAGGCAGAAGAAAGTCAGAGGCATCCAGATTTTTGCCTATTCGCTTCTGTTTCAGAACCCAGAATCCACAAGCATTTTGGAATGCTGAAAGGGCATGTGGTACAATTCAGAACATCTTTCGTGTGCTTAGGTTCTTTTCTAAATAAAGATACAGAGAGGATCAGGAGGGAACAGCTACAAGTCCAAATGCTATTTTATTTAGTTATTTAGTTATTTAGCTACTAACAGAGATCTACTGAATGGAGTTAATATACAGGATAGTTGTTTGCATAAACCAGTAATACATTCATCTGTATTATTGAGTTACATTTTCTTTAATAAAACACAAAGAACCCACTGAAAAGGGTGCTTGGGAATCTACTCTGGAAAAAAGCATGTGTATCTTTCTTTGTTCATTGATTATTCCTTATTGTATCTAAAGACATACAGAATTATAAAGTATGCAGAAATTTATTGTTTAACTAATTGCGGTGGGTTGGCCTTGGCTAACAGTCAAACTCCCACCCAGCACTTGCTCACCGTCCCCCTCAGTGGCATTGGGGAAGCAAACAGGAAGAACAGGAATGAGAAAGCTTGTGGGTCGGTATAACAAGGACATTGCTTATCATTTACTGTCATGGACAAAACGGACTCAATCTAGGGAAAACTAAGTTAATTTATTTCTAATTAAAATAAAAATGTAATTGGTATTTTGAGTAGTGGGAAACAAAAAGGCAGACATTAAACCAACACCTTTCTGTTGCCCTTCCCAGGCCCAAATTCAGTCTTTCACTCCAGACTCCTCTACCCACCCCTAGCAGTGAAGGGGCTCAGTGAGATCTATGGTCAGTATATAGTGGCTTCTCTCTGCCACTCCTTCCTTCTCACACTTTCCTCTGCTCCAGCGTGGGCTCCTCACAAGTGGCAGTTCCTCTGGGAATATCCATTTGCTCCACTGTGGTCCTCTCCATAGGCTGCAGAAGCTGCAGTGCCATGGAGCACCGCCTCCTCTTCCTGCTCTGACCTTGCTGTTCCTTCTGTTGTTTCTCACTGTTTTTGTTCCCTCACCCTCTCTCCATCCAGCATTTTTTTCCCTTGCTTAAATATGTTATCACAGAGCTGCAACACACTCAGCTGTCTCCTGTAGGTGGTCTGTTTGAAGCCAATGGCTGGAGCCAGTGGTGTCTGGCACAGGACACCACCCCTGACCTCTTCCCACAGCGGCCTTCCCTGCATCTCCCCCTGCTACCAGAACCTTGCTGTGGATACAAGATGTTGTGTTTAAAAGAAAGAAAAGCAAAAGCCACCTGAGTACTCTCCCCCTGTCAAGCCTTGTTTTTAATTTTGCAATTTACAAATAAAAAGGAAAAAAATACATGTGCATTCACTATTGTTGGAATTTGGTCTTTTTTGTTTGTTTGTTTTTAACCTTAAAAATGGCCATATTTAATGTAGGATGTGATGCATCTGGTGCCTCCGAAGTATAAATAATTTGCAGAGGCCTCTCTACTTTTTGGTAAAGGCAACTGATTCAGATTTGTTGCACTTCCAGCAACTCCAGGTATAAACACTTCTACAGAAAACATGCTAATAACTTTCAGATATTTTTATTATTATTATTCCTGTGCAGACCGCCAGCATTTTTTTTAAAGTAAACTTAAGCCCACTTAAAAAATATAGTTACCGAGGTTCAGTGGAGAGAGAAATCACTCTGCTTGCTTCTGACACCATTGCTTACAGTTTAAAGTATGTGACATCGTACTGCAATCTGGATATTATTACCAGTAGAAGTGGAAATACAAGAAACAAACAAACAAAACCATGTAACAAACTTGTGCCTCAAACAGCGCAGGTGCAGATGTCAATAATATTATGGCATTACATCACATCAGATTAATGAAAAGATCTGCCTTCAGAACAAAAGAGAAGAATATTTATTGTTGCAGGAGCTTCAAAAGGCATGCACTAGCATATCTGAGATTATGGACATGTAGAAAAGTCCATGTATACGTGTCTTGTATACACTCTTGGCTGGTACTGTATTATTTCTATCCTATATTAAAAGATTAATTCTACATAATCTTTCAGCATGATAAAAATGTACCACCTAGGCACAAGCCTCAGTGTGTACCCTTTTGAAAACGTGACAAACTTTTCCATGGCAACATTCTCTGTAAGAAAAGACAGCAATCTCAATACTAGGTACTGTACCGATTATATTAAAGACACAATTTTCACTTAAGTAAGGAAGAAAAAAGAAAAATGCTAATTTCGTAGTCTGGAGTTTGATTCTCCTATTGTCTTGTACTGCAGGTTACCTGCTAACACCTGTATGAAGTGGGTATCAAGTACTGCTGTGCTGAGTTAGTAGTTACCCCCAGTTGCCAGGGGTAAATGACTATAGTATCTTTACTAGTCCAGTGATTAGATTGTGGGAAGATAAAGTGAAATGATGAACACCATGTCTTTAACAACTTGCAATCTAGAATCATTAGAGAAAATTATAAAAGTTGTGTTAAATGGGAAATTCTTGCCCAACAGACAAAGAGAGATAAAAAATATGTGCAGTCATTCAGAGGCTGTATAGTATGTTGTAATATTTAGTTTTATTTCTGAAAACTAAAAGTTTCTGTAACTTTTTGCAGCCCTTTGAACAGAAACACTGTGGGGAGAAAGACAAAATATGAAAGGGAAATTTCAACATCAGAAGCAAACAAAACAAAACAAAACAAAACAGCAAAATATTCTTCAAAGACTATAATTTTGTTGTGTTGTCTCTTTGCTGGTGTTCTTTCTTTTCACAAGAATTCAATCTTTTTCTTAGATTAAGGATCTGTGTAGTATGGTTGCAAAGTGGCAAATTTCTGAGTCACATCTCAAAAGATATAGCCCTATGACTTAGATGTCTGCTTTTTTGCTTGTTTCGTTGCTTGGTTGTTTTATTATGTTTTGTTGTTGTTTCTTTCTTTGTTTGTTTCTGTAATCCAGCAGCCCTATTTTCTAACCCAGGACCACACTGCCGTGTTTTATATCTTCTTATCTCTTCATTTTCTCTTTAGTCCTTCAAATATAAATAACATAATATGTAAATAATGAAAAATCTGTACTGATGTCCAAACTTTACAAAACCCAGTTGTTTCCAGTTGTTTCCTACCTTATGTGGTTTTTTTTTTTAAGGCAAGAAATTCTAATTTACCTAATTTTACCTTTTTTTTTTTCCAGAAGCCATTTCATTCTTTTGATCATATCTGATGCCTTTCTCTTTACGTTTTCAAGCATTATTATATAATTCTGAACTATATTCAATCCTTACAATATGGGTGCGTAGCAAATTAAAATAGTGCTATCAAGTTTCTCTTTATTCTTTCATAGTAATTGCTAATATCCTGTTTACTGTTTTGACAGCTACTGAATCTTGACCATTTTAAAAGCTATTGAATCCTGAAGTTTTCTAAAAACTACCTGCAGTGATTCTAACGTCTTCTCATTGTGTGGTAATGGATAATTTAGAGCCCATAATTGAATTTTATCAGCCATTTTATCATCTGGCTATACATAAAGTATCATGAGACCTTTTTGTATTTCATCTCCTTGCAATCAGCTTTATATTTGATTTCCTTTAATAATTTCATATCATGTGCAAGTTTTGTTACTTCAGTATTCAATCTCTTTCCCAGCTCCATCCTGTACATCTACTATATAAGCCTGTACAGGAACAGTACAGATCCCTAGATGACCCAATATAGTTATCCTGCATGTCAATCACCACGAAGATTTTACCATAATCTATTTTCTGTATTTAAATTTATCTTTTAAGTCACAAGATGACCCACTCCTTTGAGAGCTTTGTTTTTGTCAGAGGGATCATGTGAGATTCCTTCCTTCCTTCCTTCCTTCCTTCCTTCCTTCCTTCCTTCCTTCCTTCCTT
>VXAL01003403.1:71982-110560 GCA_013399475.1 Chauna torquata | reverse complement strand
ATTTGGGGCACAGAGTACGGCAATACAGAACCAGCAGTGACAGTAGCATCAAGTGGAACTCCCTTGGATACACCAACTCTCAGTGAAAACTTTAAAATCCCATTCACAGCAAAAGTAAAGTATGCTCCAAGCATTTCATTTCCAGCAGTGACATTAGTCCAGAAAAGCAAAAAACACTGGTTGTTTCACTAAAATTCAAGTTAACGAATTAAGTTAAAATGGTTAAAAATAAGTTAAAATGATTTCTGAAAACTTAAAACTATAGTTTGGCTTCTTGGTAGCCCACACTATAGTTTGCATGCAAAAGGCAGTATAGTTAACATCAGTAAGTGCTCTCAACACTTTATTAAAAAAAAATCTCAAAAGATTAAAGTAAAATTTTCACATGATGAGAGCTCCCTATACATGACTGTTTGCATTAACAGATTAAATATAATTTCTCCACTTTTAATGAACTTACCGGGCTGACAATATGTCAATAAGCTCTTTTCGGTTCTGGACTCTGAGTGTATTAGTTTTGTATCTGGAATCCTCACTAACTTCAGGCAGATTCAGGATCTAAGTAAAAATGAAGCTGAGTAAGAAATGTGCTTGGAGTGAGACATTTATATAGTTAAGGAAATTCATTAAGGATTTAAGATAGCTTTCCAAAAATCACTACTTCTCATTACTCTTTTAATATAGATTAGGAAATTAAGAAAAGACAATGCCTCCTATTCACTGTTACATAAGTACAGAAAAAGAAAGAAATTAAACAAGATCCAAATCTTAGTTGATAGCTTTCACTATTAGCTAGGAGAAACTCTTGATATTGTAGTATAGAACACTAAAAAATTTTTGTGTTATTACTGTGAGTTTGGAGACATCTGTGGGATTATCCTGCACTGAGTCATAAATCACAGAAAAAGAAATATGACTGTACTTCATATGCTAGACTGAGAAAAGCTACTTCTAAGAATATTTCTTTCCATTTCAGTAATTCCTGTCAAAAAGGCAAAAAAAAAAAAAAAGGTATTTTCTATTGAAATGTCATAGTTTTTCTTTACGATTTCTTCAAAAAGAATTAATAAAGAAAATTGGTGGTATAACCTCCAAGAAAGGAGAAATATATCTTCTACATGTAACTCCTACCTGGCACATTAAAAATTTAACCATCATGCAAAGACAATGTGAATTATATTATAAAGAGAATTAAATGTGGAGAACAATTGTTAGAATTTTGTAGAGGTATTTATGAGACAGAGTAGTTCTGTAGACAATCAATACTTACTATGTAATTTATCTATTAATGCCATAATGTATTTATATAGAACATAAGCAGAACAAGTTGCACTTTTCAAATTTAATAAAAAATATCCCAGTAACATCAACTACAGAGGAAGGCAGAAAAGAAGCTTTACAAAGAAAGAGACTATCATGTATTTAGTGGTCCCCAATGGGTTTTTGTTTTATTACCATGTCCAGTCACTCCTTGAATCCATATGCCTATGTACCACACATAAGTGATACCTAGATTGGTGTCAATCTCTCTGGAACTTGCCTCAAACTTAAAATTCTACTAATACCTCCAAGACTGGTTCAGACCCAAGGCCACTATCATTTAATGACTCCTCACTTTGTTGGAATGAATAAGGATATAGCTTCACTATCAAGTGAATAGCACTGAAGAGTTAAAACCATCAGCAAAACAAATATTCTTTCAATGGATATTTAGAGATATTCAAATAGTTAGTCACCCTTGACCTGTTTGCCACCCAGAGTGACAAAACTGAGCATGGAAACCAAGGTATCAAGGAAGCTATGTTAGAACAATGATCCTATTACATAACTTTTCCGCAGATTTTTATCTGCAAGGTAACACAAAATATCCATCTACCATCCTCCATCAACACTTAATTCACTGCATATTTCTTTTCCATCTATGTTCACACAATCTAGTTTATGAAAATCGTAATACATTATAATCCAGCTTTAGAAAATTTTCTTCTTTTCCTATCTGAAAGTTTAACAGTTATTTGGCACCCCCTTAAAATTATTTCCTCTTTTTGATACTGTTATTTTGGCATTAAAAATCACTGCTTTAGAGAACAAAATATGCAAGGTTGTTCAAAGTAAACGATAGTGAATACTTATTTATGAGAGCTTAAACAACTGAGAAATTCATAAGAAAACTAGGGTTCCATTTGATAAGTCATATGAAAAATGATCATATTGAGTTCCTCACAATACTGTCTTAATTAACATTACTGACTTCAGCTTTAACTTGATGTCCATCTGTTACAAAGCTCTGTGTCTATATATGTTCTTCTCAATTTTTTGTGTTTAACGAATACACATTTGAGAAGTTATTCATTAATGTGCCATTCCTCTTTCCGTATCATGCTGCCAATGTTATTTTCTTTATTTCACTCTGACCACTTGGAGTGAAACTGCTCTTCTCCATTTCTTCTTCAAGCTCACTTGCAGTACAATTGGTCTTTACAGTGCGGAACTAAGATGCACATTCAGAGTTTACACTCCCTGCATTTTTTCCCCCAGTGCTAGCAAAACTGTTTGTACTCTCCGCTGCACAAAAAAGCACGGTCTTCTGAAGACTCTTGCTCAGTATTCCTATTTAGACTGAAGCAGCCACATGTCAGGATGTGCTTTAGTAACACTTGATCACTATGAAATGCACTTCAACCAGCCCTGTTACAAGGTTTTTCAGCAATTATCAAAGTCCCCAAACAAGCTGCAGTTAATTTCCACTGATTCTGAAATTATTCCGGTTTTTTCTTTCTTGCTTGCTAACGGTTGTCTGAAAAGACACCATTGAAGCAGAATGTTTGCAATAGTTTACAGCTTGAGCCAGCTGTTATGTCTCTTGAGTATGTGTCTTCAGGGCAACGACTTCCATACATGCGTATTTTTAGCACCAACTCATCTCAAAAAGGTTCTCTAATAGCAATCCCAATGTTTGAATTAGTGGCCTCTGTATTTACTAAGGGTTCACTAGGGTGTTGAGGGCCTTCCTGTAATAAAGTCCTCTTCCTTTATTGGCTCTCCCTCTCCACTGTGTTTTAAGCTCCAAATCACCTTCACTTTAACACAGAACATACCTCTAACAGTTTTCACAGCATTCCACTGACTTCCACATTCCTCAATTTCTGGGCAATTTAACAGTCTAAATCCATATCTACAATAATTTGGTAAGGGCAGAAAAGAACGTTCTTCTTAAATTCAAATAAGATAATTGGTATATAGAAAAACCTGACCATTACCCAAAATTTGAACTAAATTTTCTGTTTTCTATACTCTCTTTGAAATAAAAGCAATCGTAATTTTTCCATGTTCTCTACCTCCTACTTTCAATTCTAGAAATATCAGAACATCTTTATAAGGACGAAACACAAATTGTTGATTTGTTGCCCCATATTCTGGGGTACCACTCCCTCCTTACTGATTACAGAGGGAGTACGTAGCAGCAAGTCCCACCAAAAGTCTTGCAGCTGCACCCTGAAGTGAGGTGAAAGCATGGTCTGAATTTTTAGTGCCTTCTAGCTCACAACACGGTGTTAGAACATACTGAGGCAGACTTTCAGCTGTGCCTTACTCTAAGATGGCAGGATGACCAGCATTTGATGCATAATTCTTCAGGTGATAAAGCACCACAAAGACATTCACAGCAATGTCCTGGGGCTTTCTGGAAAGATCTCCTTTATGGGACAATGAGTCCTTGATAAAACAGAGTCATGGCAGGTAGACACTTTTCAGTCATTAGTCTTCATGCTAATATAATGACCACACTATAGTGGCTCAACATCTGTATGAAGAAAACCCGCTGAGCAAACTTAAGAGGTTAACTTGCTGCTTATTGAGAGAGCCAATTCAAGCAAACAAAAGCAGACCCCTCCAGATAGCTAAGTGGGCATATGTAGCCCAAAACGCACTAAGAGAGAAGAGAGCTTCAGGCAATCATAACTGCACTATCTTCTTACTACGTATTCCAGTTATTAGTTGTGAACATCCATGGAAATGCGAAATGGCTGACTTGAACAAATGGAGGAAAATAATGCTCAATTTCCTGAGGCTGACAGCTCATTCAGAGCATGATTAGTTTAGGCTAAATATCCAAGTTCCAAGAGAAAAAAAAAAAAAAACAACGCAATGGCAGGAAGAAGGTAGAACTCTCATTTTTAAAAATGCTGTCTAATATTATATGCAAAACTTCTCTTGTGCCAACCTACACGTTAATGGGGTCTTTTGTTTGGAATGTTGCTACCTTTTATTTAAGACCAATTTTTTCCATACAATCACTCCTCTTTCAAAATGTGTTCACTGTCCAGGGAAAAGCAATTCCAGGTATTAAAACCACAGGAAAAGAGTATGTGAAAAATCCAAAACTATTTTAAAACTTCTCAAGCTACCCTCTGTGAAAACAGAATTGCCAGAGAATCATGCTTCTTTAATCCAAAATAAGGAAGATAGCAGATCTTTAAAAGCAGCAGTCCTGCAGAAGCTTTCTTCTTCAATGTCATATCTGCACCACTGCCAAGTCAGCCCACAGTCCTGTTATATTTCTTTCCCAAGAAATCCACAAGTTTCACCATGAGCACAGACCAGCACATAATAGTGTGCAAAAGCACTACATGCTAGGCTATTGATTAAGGTGGCACAAGAACCATCCATCTCCTAACTTGGCTATGTTAATAACTATGCCTGCTACATGTTTTATGGAGAAACAGTGTCAAATTTCTTCCTGAAAAAGGCACTAATGAGATTTCCATGACAGTCACTGTTCCATAACTGGAAGGTTGTTAGCGGGTTCATGTTTTAGCAAATTAGCTGTGCAGCTGCACAGACTTCAAAAGCGGTTCAGCACCCACAAACTTTGGAATTGGGGTGTTCTGAATACACAGGCAAAGCACAGAACTGCATCAGTTCCCTAAACTACCAGCAAGAAGCACAGGATTAGAATTTATAGTCGCTATTTACTTTTATAAAAAAGGGGAATTAAGAAGCAATCAATAATTATTTCCCTACACAGCATGGAAAATATTACTCTTTTCTGTACTGTCAGCCTAATACACCATTACCTTGCATACAGTGACAAACTGCTGATCATTTCCAGCTCCCACCACAATGTAGCTATCCTTGGTCTTAAAAGCCTGAAAGAACAAAGATACATGATAAGCTGTGACAATAATATAAAATATTAGTTCAACTTTCAGGTGAAAACTTTGTAAATAATGTTCAAATGCCTTCCTTAAATAAACATTTCCAATCAGACTCAATCTCTAGTTCTTCAAAAGTGGCTCACAGTCATCCACAAGGAGGAAAATTTAATTTAAAAGGAAGCAGCCCTTTTGATTTTTTTGGAGTTGAGAAGTTATCTTGGTTAATAGTTTTTTGCTGAGAACATGGCTTGAGGTATCCTGAAACTTTGCAAATGTGACCCATACTCATAAGGACTGAGGAGGATTTCCCAGGATAACACTTGTTAGGAGTTATTTATTCAGCTTCCCTCTCAGCCTGAGAGCAGACAGCTGCACTAAGTCTCACAGATCTTCACCAAATGTGCCAGCCACAAGGCTACAGGGTAATCTGAGCAATGTTAAGGCAAAAAAAGAAATTGCCAAATAGCAATGCCAAGTTAGGAACTCATGGGGATGAAAGGCATGGGCTGCCTCTTTACAGCTCTTCAGCTGGAAGTTAAGCTATCTCCTTAGTCAGTGGTCTCAAGACCAAGCTCCTGGAGAAAATGAAACTTCTTTTCCAGCTTTGAGGATTTTTTTTTTCTTTTGAATTCATTACAGTGTCCTTACTGGCACATTTCATGTTGAACTCACTTCCACTTAAATTTTCACTGAAACCAAGAAAATCTGTATTGGCATCATCCTAGATTTTTACCATTGTGTCAGGGCATCTTCTAAAAACGGATAATGCAAATGTATTCCACTTTCTTCCACACCTCTCTCTTATTACTACTGCAATTGTCACAAGCATTTCGGAAAAACTCTTTTGTTATTAATTTGACTTCAGTGCACAGGCTTGTGCACTAATGGTGGCAAGGCCTCGAGCTAGTTTATTGCACAGAATAAAATGCATCTTCCATTCTCAGAAATCACTTTTCTCATGAGCTGTCATGGCCTGATCTAAAGCTGTGAATTCTTACTATAAATTTTGGTGAAATAACACAGACAAAAGCACTGGTATGGGAACACTTTAATAATAAAAGTCTTCTCACACCAACGTGGCTTATTCTCCTTCACAAACAGGAATATGCTATTCCAACTTGCAACCTTTCATACATTAACCACTTGGCACAATCAAAGCTTTGAAATTGTATGTGGAAAATTATTTCCACTGAAATGCAAGGAACTGTATATCACATTTATGAGATATATATTTGTTTGCTCCCTCTATGTTTCATTTCCTGATAAATAGTATTAGTCAGTGATAAAGTTTAGGAATTTATTTTTCAGACATTTAATTAAGCACTTGAGTCTAAGATTCTCAGCAAACGAAGATGAAATTTAGCAAACAGTCCCAAACATGCAAAAAAAAAGTCCCACTGACTTGGCCCCAGTACAATAAAAGTCTAGAAGCATGCATAATATATAGGTACTGCATACTCACACTGAGGAAAGCAATGACTGCAGAAACAGTTGGGGAAAATACAGAAAAGAAAGTTGTATGTAAATGCATAAACATTTTTAGATAGATCTGTTCATGCAGATTTCTGTCTAAAACAGTCATGACAGAGCCTAGAGATATTTAATTTTTATAAATCTTATATTTATATATAAAAATTGTTATAAATGTTATAAAGTCTAAAAATATGTAAGAAACTTCTTTTCAGAATAAATGGCTTTTAGTAGGAATAGTTATGAACTAAAGCTGTCAGTATAACCTTACTACCCTTAGTTACAGGCAAGATCTGTTTTCTGACACCCCGTGCTCAAATCCTGATGTCTTCGCTGATGCTCTAAATTCTAAAAGCAGCCACACACGTTTCACATAAATTATGGGGTAAACAGTGCACATATCTGTGTGCATATGTAACACAATATAGTTTTTATTGGTACGACCACCTACTACTTCCAGTCAACACAAATTACAAATTCTTTTACACATTCTTTTAAACTTGTAGACTGGATGTCTGTTACGGATTGCAAACCCCACAATGTATGTCATGTGTACTTACATACAGACTCGCTTCCTCCACACTCCAAAATATATTTCAATTGGCAATATGGGCAAATCTTAAACAGTTCACTATTTATAAGCAACTTCTTTTGAGACTCACATCTCTGTAAGAAGACTGCAGTCACACAATAGCTGCAAACCACTATGAGACATACATCTGCACCCGTGGGCTGCCCATGCAGCAGTGGAAGTCACCCGAAATTTAAGGGCCTGGTTATTAGCATTTGGGCTTCACTGGCTTCGTGGAATGTGTGGGAAAACTGATTATTCTTAATTGCATTGTATGTCTAAAAAGCTAAAACAACAATCATGTCATCCTTACACAACAAAAACGGTATCATCATAAATGCAGCAGTGTCTTTTTCCATGAAGCTTAACTCAAATGTCTTCGGCTGCTATTTTAAGCTTCCCATTACAAAACAGCTGATTATTTGCCAGTCATTGCTGCTGATAAAGCAGAAACTTCCAAATGTTATTAGCACAATACTGACGCCAACATTTAAGGGTGATAACAATGGTTTTATTCATCACCCATAAATGTACGCACACTACAGGTTACCACAGGTTACTGTCTGGTCACAGAAAGCTTCACAATCTCATTATACAAAGGAGAGTAAGGGCAAAGTGCAGACAGACTTTAATGAGACTTTGTTGTGATAAACTGCTGTCCATCACATCGAATCATTTCACATTAGTGCAATAAAAGGCACTACACACACAAGGCAAAAGTCTTTTTCCCTTCCCCTTTTTCTGAAGACTGAAGTCTTCTGATAAGATTCTTGAGAGCATGATCACGATTTAAACTGCGACTCCTATGTGGTACCCCGAGCCCTAGGACAGTGTTTAGGTGAAGACAGGAACCAAAAACTAGGCCAAAGAATTAGTTTACATCTTACTTGTGGAAAAGGCAGAAGAATATTGTGTGGCACCCAAAGAAGTAGCTATTTAGCATGGTCTGAGAGGCCTGGAGGATCATCTGTAAATTTGCATTGAACGATACACTGAATACCACATCAACATATAGGTGTTCGAAGCCAGATCTCAAGATTCAGTATGCAAGCATCAACACCTCCCACTGACTAATGGGTGCTACAGGACCTCATTAAGACTCAGCACTTTTCCAAATTTAATCCTAGCACACTGTGTGTACATGAGATACTCTGTATGCCAAAACATCGTAACTTCCTAGTCATGATTTTGGCTGTGACAGAGTTAAATTTTCTTTGTAGAGGCTCACACAATGCTGTGTTTTGGATTTTTTTATGAAAATAATGATGTTTTCAGTTGTTGCAGAGCAGTGTTTACACAGAGCCAAGGGCTTTTCAGCTTCTCACACTGCCCTGCCAGCAAGGAGGCTGGGGGTGCACAGCGAGCTGGGAGGGGACAGGAACAAGACAGCTGACCCAAATTGGCCAGCGGGATATTCCATACCACATGGTGTCATGATGAACAATAAAACTGGGGGGGCTGCCTGGGGGCGGGGGGTGCCGCTGCTCAGGAACAGGCTGGGCATCGGTCAGCGGGTGGTGAGCAGTTGCTTTGTGCATCATTTGCTTTGTATATTCTTTTATTATTGTTGTTGCTATTATTATTTTTTTCCCCTTCCTTTTCTGTCCTATTAAACTGTCTTTATCTCAGCCCATGAGCTTTTACTTTTTTTCTTTCGATTCTCTCCGCCATCCCACTGCGGGGGGCGGGGGGTGAGTGAACGGCTGTTGTAGTGCTTAGCTGCCTGCTGGGTTAAGCCACAACGCTTCCTTAAACGTGTGGAATATAAACTCTATCCACCTTCAGAAACGGTCTAAGTTGTTTACAAGTATTCTCTAAAAATGCTATGTAGACTGTATGGTAAGGATGCAGGACAAACTTACCGTTAGTTTATTGTCAGAGTGAGCAAAGATTTGCTGAGATAATTTGAGGCCAAATTAGCCAGTCTTTGCACTGCTCTATGTCAATATCATAGAGTCATAGAATGGTTTGGACTGGAAGGGACCTTAAGGATCATCTAGTTCCAACCCCCCTGCCATGGGCAGGGACACCTTCCACTAGACCAGGCTGCCCAAAGCCCCATCCAACCTGGCCTTGAACACTTCCAGGGATGGGGCACCCACAACTTCTCTGGGCAGCCTGTTCCAGTGCCTCACCACCCTCAGAGTAAAGAATTTCTTCCTAATGTTTGACCTAAATCTACCCTCTTTTAGTTTAAAACCATTAACCCTTGGCCTATCTCTATCCTTTCAAAATTTCCCAGCTTTGATGGTCTCAGTGAAAGACTGTCAATCTCTTATATTTATTGCCTACTTTATGAATTTTAAGCCTATAAATGCTATGGCAATCATCAATCACACATAAATATTTTTGCATATATTTCAATTTGCATGTTGATTCCACAGACAAACCTTTAGAATATAAGGGATCAATTAAAAGATATGCCAATTCCAATAAAATGATCACAATCCAGGTCAGTTTGCATTATTTGAATCACATCCATACCAAAACACAGAAATCAAAGCAATCAGAACATCTGCTGCTATGTATGGTGATTCCTTACACCCCTCCATCCCGTATTTATACACATTTATAAGATCTCCCAGAGCCACCTCTCCTGCAGGATAAATAGTCCCAGCTCTCTCAGTCTCTCCTTATATGAGAGATGCTCCAAACCCTTAATCATTTTCATGGCCCTTCGCTTGACCTGCTCCAGTACGTGCATGTCCTTGTCCTGCAAACCTCAGAAGTGGACCCAGTTGTGGACCAGTAACTGGGTCCACTTGTGATGGGGCCTCACCAGCGCTGAGCAGAGGGGAACAACTACCTCCTCAAGCAGCTGGCAATGTTCCTAATGCAGCTCAGGACTGTGTTGGCCTTGTTTGTCACAAGGGCACACTGCTGCATCACATTCCACTTTTTGTTCACCAGGATCTCCATGTCTTTTTCTACAAAGCTGTTTTCCAGCCAGTTGGCCCTAGTCTGTACTGATGCATGGGGTTGTTCCCTACCATGTGCAGGACTTTGTATTTCCCTTTGTTGATTTCATGAAGTTCCTGTTGGTCTCTCTCTCTAGCCTGTCAAAGACCCTCTGGATGGCAGCAAAACCACATGGCATATCAACCATGCCTCCTAGTTTTGTATATTCTGCAAACTTGCTGAGAGTGCAGTCTGCCCACCCCCCAGGTCACTAATGACCATGTTAAACAGTACTGGCCCAATGGTTCCCTGGGGTACACCACTAATATTGTCTTCCAGCTGGACTTCATGCCACTGATCACAACCCTTTGATCCCAACAGGTCAACCAATTTTTATTCCACCTCAAAGATTTAAATCTAAAGCAGCACTTGATGAGGGAGAGCACAATGAGGGCACTTCATGGTCTAGTCTCAAAAGCTATTGGCAGATCAAAGATTGCAAACGCTGAAATACAGCCTCCAGCCATCACCACTAGTAGGACTTCATCCAGTGCCACAAGGACTGCCAAGGTCAAACGCAAAGGATGCAGGTGATGTCCAGGCAGAAACTAGATGCCAGTGCTTCGCAGACTCTTCTCAGGAAGAAAAATTTGGAGGCCGAACAATGCTCGGGAGACCAATAGAACAAAGCATTGGGTTTTTGAAACTGGAGGATTAGTCCATATTTAGGAGAGATTAGTAGCTTTAATTATCTGAACAAGCTACTGATTATCTTCATGACTGGTTACCCTCTTGCACCCTTTACTGAAAATGGTAGAGTAGATGCTGCAAATATTTGAAAGTCTCCAGGTTTTCCCCTTGGAGGAAGATTTGCACTACAACAGATATGTTAAGGGGTCTACTGCTTGTTTTTATGAGTTTTCTGATGTTCCTATGTGAATAGCAGTTGAGATCTGTAAAGATACCTTCTAACCCTTTTCACTGGGAATAGCTGATGTTAGATACCCTCCAATTTGAAGCATCTTGCAACATAGCACTGTCTTTTGATTCATAAAGTTGAACAGCAGCATTTCTAAAAGCTTCCAATAATGGATCACAAGTGGACAACCTGAGGGCTTGTAGAGAGCCACTATGTACTGGTGAGTTCTGGAGCAGGATAGTAACTTTCAAATGCCTTCTAACTGATGTTGGTTTTACAGAGCAACAGCTTGATTGCTCCAACTGACATCATGAAGCAGCTTGCTTAAGATTTTGGAAAAATGACATCCTTTTATAAAGACTAGATACAGTATTTCTGTAAGGTACTTGTATCTGTCAGCACAACAGGGAGCTCTCTCAGATGGCACTGACAGCAATCCCCTGAGCTCCTTCCCAAGGTTGGCATAGGAGCCAGCAGCTTTGGCTGAAGGCTGAATGATTCTCTGGGACTGGCTGGTGACAGTGCAGAACAAATACAGCTACCCAAGAAGCCTATAAACACAACACCAGAAAAAGCTAAAACAGTATTTTCAAACAAAGCTTTGAAACTTGTCACCTACACTTTAAAAAGAGATTAATTTTCATACGCCACATCTTTCTCTCCCCTCCACCTTCCCACTTGCAGCAGTCTCTGCTCATGTATAGAATCCATGAATAGATACTCAGTAAAACACTTTGGGATCATGCATAGGTCTCCATTTATGTGCTGAAGTAGTTTCCTGCTATTAATGGGTGTGCTCGTAGAGAAAAGCTGGTCTCTTGCAGGCTTGGAACCACAGAAAAATTACAATGTTACTTTTAATTTATTGCATAATTTGTCTTCAATTACACTTTGAAGTTTCCAGCATGATATTCAATTCAACACAGAGGTCACTTAAGGACAAGTATTCTCTTGTCTTAAAGCAGATTAAAGGCTGCAGTTAAGAAGGTGATATATTCAGAATTTGACTGACCTGTACACAGGCTCTCTTCTCTTGCTAATCAAATGTATCTACCGTATACATTGATTTTTTGTCTCTCTCCAACCCTACCAAACTCTGGTTCCCAAATATATTAAAGATTAGCAGATCCTCAGCCTTGATTCGGATCCAGCATGGTTACATTCCTTCCAGATGGGATAAACTTGGCACATCATTTCTCTATCTTTACACATTGGTTTGAAAAAAAACATCAACTGTGCCACAGTTTCACAGTGTACCCGTATTTTTTTTTTCTTTCAAGGGAAGAGCACAATCCCTTTATAAAAAATTAATATTTAATTACACTGTAACAAATGGGAACAAGACCAAGAAGTTTGGTCAGTGGTAGTTCTGAGCAACACATAAATCATAAAGACCACACACTTTGAAACTATTTGCCTACTTTGCACTCTCTTCCAGTGAAAGCAAACAGTAAAAATAAAAAATGTAAATTTCATGGACTGGAGTAATGTATGCTGAATGCTCTCACTGAGCAAGTTGAAGAAGGGCATTCCACACAAAGAATTCACTTTTTTGCTCTGGTTTTCTCAACCTGCACTACTCATCTCTCTTCACAGTCGTGTCACAGGATATACTAACCTGCAGCTTCATAGCCATCACAGTCAATCAGACAGATCACTATTAATTACATCTGCAATAATTCACTTGCAGAGAATGAAATTTGACCGGATGCCATGAGGTGGGGAACACGCTTATGGTAAGACTGGGAATGATTACATTGGTATCTATGATGAGGCAGAACACTGGCACTGATGTTAGAAAGCCCTCCACAGACTACCATCCACGGAGACCATTCACCTCTACTGAACCTGCGATTCATTAGACACCTTTTCTGGTCGACCTTCAAGTTCCGTGTACATCTGAGCACGGTAAAAATGACATGGAAAGCCAAGCGCCTCGCCTTGCCCAGCTGATCCAGGAGCAAAGCAGATGAGAACCATTAAATGTGGTCTGCATGCACCTTGCTGAAAGGGGCAGCAAAGTTAACACAAAATCACAGCATCAAGCAGGGATAACTATATTTGGCATTATAATGTATTACTCTCAACACTCACTCAGGAAGCAGGACAGCCTAGTTCTGCTCTCCAGACTATGTCATGGTTTCATCTAGTTGTTGCCTAATGTGAGAAGTACAAACTGCAGGGAACAGAGACTGCAAACAAGGCCCCTCCAATCCTGGCTCAGTGTCCTAGCCACTACATTGGAGACAGGACCCCTCTCTCACTTACTTTTCTTTTGGTCATATGATATCTTCATTGTTGACTTCCATATGAAATAGATGCAATACATACATTTGTAATCTAAAAGTATCAGCTGGGCATACTACTTACCCAAAAGACTTTTATAGCTGTTACTTCATATTCAATAGTGCAATGAATGTTAACTTTGGATTGTCTACCCTAGTTTTTAAGAGATAAAACAATTTTCTCCCAATGATCTCAAAAAAAAAAAAAAAAAAGACAGAGACAATGTGGCATCCCACTACAGCACAAGGAAGAAAAGAACACATGCTGCAAGGAAATGCAACCATTTTCTTTGTTTTTTAATTTGAATGCAATTTACGTCTAGTCTCACCACCCAAAAAGCCATTTAAAAACTCCTGAAAGAGCAGTACACAGCTTTAAAGTGGGAAACTTGTCACTTTCACAAATTTCTAAAATATTAAATACCTAAGCTATACCTCAATTAAAAATAACTTCTCTGATATTGTAAACTGGCATTAATACTGTTTCTTGCTGTTGAAAAATAAAATATCAGGCACAGAATCACATTCTCCATTGCCACATTAGTTTTCCATTAGTTTTTCAACAATGAAATCACACACATACACAGACGCACACACAAAATAAATAAACTTTAATCACAGTATCACACTGGAGCCAGTGTAATTAATGTTGTGTCAGCATTTCCATTTAAGCCACTATTTTCAAGAGGTTTATAGCACAGCCATAAAAATTCAGTTAGGCTGAAATTAAGCAAACAAGGTCTTATACAGCAAGCAACATTTAAGTATATATACAGACAGCAGCCAGTTACTACTTAAATGGGAATTAAAATAGACGCTTACTGATTTTAAAGGGCACTGCAGAGCTATTTTTTAAATAATATTTTTCTCAACATTTACAATAATCTCTCAAAAGCCTGAATCCAAGCTATGTTTCCTTACCCTTTTCCCTTCTCACACAATACTTCACACAATTTCTTCCAATTTTAGGATTGTAAGCATTTTTTGTTTGTTTGTTTCACTCTTAAAGAATGCAATGAAAACTTTTCTTTTGGAAAAAAAAAAAAAACACGTATGACCAAAGTCTGATCCTGATACAGGCCTCTGGGCATTACTGAAGTAGAAATGATAAATAGTTCTCATATCTTCCAAAAATCGTGAGATATAGCTGTGTGGAAAATCTGAGTAGCCAAATACGAGGTTTTAAGAGTGCTATTTAGAATCTAATTCTAAACAAGATCCTAATTCTGCTTTCAGCAGAAACCATCAGAGCAGGATTTGTCTCATTATTTTTGTCCCTTTTCCCTCCCTGCTCTTTGGCTTTAAGTGATATCATGGTACATTTTCCAAAGGTCAGCTTTGTAATACTGACTACCTTTTTGGTAACTCATATTGAGCCCATCAGCCTGGCATTTCAAGCTGCAAACAGATGACGCAGCGCAAGCAAACTGAAACTCACAGGCTGGGCAGCCGGTGCTATTAACTCAAAGGTCCTAATAACCTCCTGTCCTGCTGCAAAGAAGGCTGTTTAAAAAGCATACTTTGTGAGCCTCTCTGACAACAGGCCAACTGAGAAGAGCAAGGGATCAAATTATCACTGATGCTGATGAGAATCAGCAGAAACGCCAGCCAGGACATAACAATTACAGTGGTGCAAAACTGGCAAGGCTTCACAATTTGGCACTTCCACAACTTAAAATAAATAGAACTTGTAAGAGAAATCTGCCATTTAGCTGCACAACAGAAAGGACACAGGCAGGAGAAACTCCCCTCCATTTCGGCAACCTGCCTTTGCCCTGTTTTGGAGATTTTTTCCAATTAATCTCCCAAACTGTATGTGATCCTACATACTATTCAGTAGACACAGTATGGTGAACTAAGGATAGATTTCAAATACTTCAGCCTTGACTCTTCAGTTTCCTTGATTTGTGGTTTTAAGTCAGACTCATTAAGGTTTATTGCACGTAGTTTGCTTTGGTTTAAAATGCTACTTTATCTCTAATCAAGGATTTAGAAATCGCAATGGTCAGACATCCAGAATGCATACTATTTGAAGTCCTCAATTTATGCCAGAAAAGCAATGCCAGACCATACGAATAACGCTAATGAGATCAATTTATAAAAGAAAAAACATATGAATGCTTGATGAGTGGAACATTTTTATGTTTAAAAGAGTCAGAAGTCCCTTTCCTCTTCATCTCCCTATACATTTCTGCTAGGCTTCCTTAAAACCATAAAATTCAGACTTTTGTTTTTCTCTAATATTCTTTTTTTTGTTGTTCCCTACGAGTATGAAAAATATTGAAATCTAAAATCACATTACTGCAATTCCAATCTTTATCTGCCTCAAATTTGTCATTATTTCAATTGTTAAAGTTCAAAAATCACTACAATTAGAAATTAAGATGTTACACCTTTTGCCAGCTTAAAACTGTGCTGGCCAATATTTAACCGGTTTATATTTAAATAGTTATTTAAATATTTAACTAGTATTTAATTTTTTTATTCTAGCAATGAATCAGTCAAATTATCTACTAAGAAAGTACTAAGGAAATCTGTATGGCAGTAGCTACTATTTTGTTTTTTTAACAAAGATCTTTACATCTATGGCTCATAGAGTGCCTTTGCATAATAAACATAGCTGTCCTTTACAAAAGAATTTGTTCTGGAGATTCAACACAGTATAAGTGCGCTTCTGTCACCACAGTCTAAAATCTACATCAGGCTTTTATCAATGTAGCCCCATCTCCTTGCAACCCCCACCCTGAAGTCTGACTGACATAACAATGCCTGTGAAACTGTGGAGAAGGCAAAGAAGGAGACGTAGGGAAGAGATGTAGAAAATCCCAGCTTTCAAAAAAGACCCCACCTTTTCCCCCTGCAGGCTTGAAAGGAAAAAACTATGTTAGCTTTCAATCACAGGTACTTCATGCTGTTCTTCAACAAACAAGCTTGATTCTCTTTAATTGCTGGGTTTATTTCAAAGCTTTCATCTTGTCTTATGCTGTCATAAATTTGGGGGACCTCTGGACAGCCTCTACTTCTCTGAGATGTCACTAAAAGAGAGTGTGAATACCCAAAAGACAATTCTGATCTCATCATATTAAAAAAGGAGTCTGGGTTTACCTAGAGCAGGATCCTGACTCTGAAGATCACCCAGTGCCACAGAGTTTGACTTTGTTGGTATGACCAGCCAATTTACTTCCCCTGCCAACCTAAACCCTTGCCTTTCACTTTCGTAAAGAAATGCCCAATCACAGTTGCAACTTAAAAGGTTAAGAATCATGACTACATTCGTCTCTGTCAAACACCCTGACATCAGGAATAGCAATTATGCAAAATTACTGCATTTTTGCCGCAGATAATTGCCATAAATTGTTATCCAACACTGTACCAGCATCACTGTACCTCCATCATGAATGGATACTGCTTCCACTACAGAGAGTCTTCCGTAAAAAACACGTATTGTTTTACATATTGTCATAATAATTTACAGAAACTAAAACAAAGCATGTACACATAGAGGGGCAATTAAATTAGATGTCAGTCACATGTAGTCAAGCAAGTTTAATGCTAGCTAGCTGCTGCCATACATACACCATAGCACAGCCATGTTGCAGTCTACACAGTAACAGGAAAGATCTCCAATAGGATTGAGCATCTCGTAAAGAGTGGATAAACGCCGTCAGAGCAATGATCCCAGCTATGGTGCGGCCTGACCTGGCTATGGCGGAGGCATGATACCAGCAAGTCTAGAGGAGCAGCCTGGCACATGGCCTTCACCTCTCCCTCTTTTTTCAGCTGGGGAAGTCAGAGTGCTGGTCTCCTAATGATCTAGATGGCCTTCTGGTTGACACTGGGGTTGGCATCATATGGACAGCAGCAGCTAGCCCAACACACAGAGCCACCATTGCGCCGGGACAGACCAAAATGGGCTGCTGGCAGCAGCGTGGCCTCTTCTTGCACCGTGGATGACAGCCTGAAATGCTCCCTGCCTCACTGTTCCTTGGAGATGGCTATGAAATGACCTTTCAGAGAAACAAGGTGCTTGTCCCTTGATTATACAAAGCTGATTATCTGATTTCTCACTTGGGGAGCAGAAGAAGGAGGAAACAGGGAGAAGAGGTGCATGGATCTATAGATTTGTAAGGGCACTCTTCCTCCCCTCCATCAGGGTGCTAATGAAATTGCTAGGTTGTTTTACAGCTTCTTTTATAACACTACCAGAAAGTAATACACAGAAAGGAGTAACAAAATTCATTGCAATGGCCATATTAATTAAGACAACCAGAGACAGTTTTCAGTAACAGCGGGATACTGGTACATTTTGTTTCCTTCCAATATACATTTACTTTCATAGGTACAAAGCTTGGGCATTTCAGCAGACATTGACAAAGCTGTGCTTAGAAACGGGAAAGATCGCTAGAGAAAATTATGCAGGTATGCATACCAATTTTCACATCAAGTTATGTACTGAAGCATAAGACTTTTTAGACAAAGACTCTATTTGTTAAGCTGCTTGATTTGTGTCTTTTCTTCTTTTCAAAAAATGCACAAGTTAAAACAGAATACACCAAGTGACCAAACAAAGCAACCTTAAGCTGCTATAAAATCTGGCTTCAAATTCATCACAGGTACAATTGAACATTGGATGCCACAGAGAGTGCAAAGTCAACTGAAATAAGTGAGCCACATGGTCACTCACCAGACTACAGCTTCCAAATGAAAATCAATTTCCCATAGAACGAGATTTGTGTTCTGTTCACATATAAAGAAAACCCTGCTATGAAATAGGAGCATAGCCTTTCCCTACCCACTCAAAAAGCCCACTCAAAATCTTTTTGATCTTAAAACCTGAAGGAACAGGAAAAATTACATGGATACTATGGTGGCATATGATTGCCTATCCTGTTTTGGGCAGTCCAAGATTTAAACTAGATAATTTGTGTACCTCTATAAAAGACTCTGCAGAAGTACAGAGGTCGGCTCAGGCTAACTACCTTCGCATTCGTTCAGTTTTTTATTGGATTGCAGAGCATGAACTGAGACCCTACTTCCTAAACTGCTGCAAGTGCAGTGACACTGGTAAAATGCAATACACATTGAATACACTGCTAATAGTACTCATGCTGCCACCTAAGGCTATTTCAATAATACCTTCTTGGACAGCAGTGTACCTCCATTTGTACAGCAGCAGTCATCCCCCACTTGGATGCTTCTGAAAGCATGCTGCCAGTCTGCCGCTCACATCAGAAATCACAAACTCATGCAGCAAGGAGAAAGAAGTCAAGAAAATCAAGATTTCAACTGATAATTATTGTATTTACATTGTTAAAGTGCCACCTACAAAACACAGTTTGCAAAAAGACTGACAGCTTCAGGAGACACCGACATGTTTTCCCTTTCTCTTCTCACATCTGTTAGCAGAACGTAAACTTAAAGATCAGAAAGTCCTTATGTCACAAATGTGTTAATAGAAGGCTTGTGTATCAGGTGGGAAAGGCACAGGCATGTGAGCAGAAAGGAAAGCAAAAGCATTTATTGTTACATACCTGGGATCATGTTTGCTCCCATTAGATAACCATAGAGGTAGTAAATAGTAAAAGCAAGGGGGCTTAAACATTTTCCTGGACAATTCTTCAAAATGCCTCTTCACATAAGAAAGGGAAGGTAGGAAAGCACAGGAATTCTGTGAACCCTAACAACTGCAGCTGCCATTCATCCAGCTAGCTGTTCCACCACTGTACATCCCACCCAAGTGTCCACATCCAGATGTCTGAGATGGGGGGTTGGCAGAAAAGTATCTTGTGGATATGGGCCAATATCAGCTTGAATAATGACAGATACAGAACTTACTCAACCTCATTACATCCACTGAAATGAGCAAGTACCTGATTCAAAAAGGGTGTACTCACTCTAAACCTGACAGACAATTTAATGGTTAGAGCAAGATATAGTGTAAAGGAGAGAATTTAGCTGTTGGGAAAAAAAAAAAAAAGAAGAAGAAAAAAAAACATTCAGTTGTTTAGAAGAAACTTCAGATTAGGGCAACCTAATCTGAAGAACTGCTGTTTTACATCCTGAAGAACCACAATGAGACTTGTTCTGAAAATTACTATTGTGTTTTGAAGTATCCAACAGTCTTCTTCCTGCTAAAACCAATAGCAATAGTTGAATTAGTAGGAATAATAATTTGAGGGAGTCATCATTTCAGCTATTAGCATTTAGGGAAACACTTTAACCAACCAAATGGGCTTGACTTAAAGAAAAATTAGGTAGCCACTGAGCGGAGCACGTCAGTAGCCATCTACAGATACAAGATCACCATCGATCCATGTTAAGTGATCAACACAAAAACATTTAACTGTAATTCTTACTACAGTCTCTCTATCGTAATACTATACATTTCTTGATTTTTCCCAAGCAAAAATACAGTGCCTTACTCTCCACAGAGAAATGATCTCCCCACTGATGAATACAGAGTCTAGGGAAATGAGCTACAGAACCAAAGCTCTTAAAATAAAATGTAAGGTATAAGGTACAAATCGATGAGTTGAAGAACAAAGGTTGTCCTTGTTGGGAAGAATTTGAATGTAAGTGCCTTTATTGTCTATAGTAAGACAGAGGTGGCAATTGCCTAACAGGAACACAGGAAAAAGTGTATCACCATTGCAGAGCTAAACCTGGCTCCAATCACATATAAACTTGGATAAAAGGTTTTGATGAGTGTTTAGGAGATTGGTTTGCTTTCTTGGCCCAGCTGGCATTTAGGCTGAAATAAACACAAGCTCTAACACTTCTTAGTCAGAACATAGCCATATACAGCCTGAAGCCAGATTACAGGCACCAATCTACTCCTACTGAAACTCCTCTCTCCTCCCCCTCAGATATGTCAAAGTTCACACAAGTTTCTAAAGCAAGCAGAGATATGGGGACTTTACTGTACAAAAACTTTGCTGGCCATGCAATTTTACCTCAGTTGGCCAAATCATACCACAGGGATGTAATTATATGCTACTAAGAACATAAAGAAATTTTCTGATGCTAGTTTTTTTTCACATTTTATTTGTTTATGAGGCAGGGTGGCTGAGAATGGGCTAGGTCCATTAAACTACTGTGGATCCAGTGAATCCACATTTGGGGCAGAAATAAACTGCTATTTAAATTAAAAATTAAAAAAAAAAAAAGCAGGAGAGACAGATCTCCAGATTATCTCTGTGTCACACATTCTTCCCCTGTATTCCTGTTTATGGACCTTTTATCTGGATGACCTCGGCTTGCCTAACAGGCAAGAACTGTCCTTTCTGGATGGAGAGTTGGCAAATTTGTGGTTTCAACAGACCTTTCACACTTTCTCTCAAAAAGCCAGATGCTGTTTCAGAGAAATCAACATTTCTGAGCCCTCCAGCTTTGAAGCAGTCACAGATACACATAATTCCACACCCTCAGCACCAGCAAAACTGGCCAAAAACAAATAGCAATCAAGAGATGTAGCACTAAAGGAGCACAGCAAGCTTATGCATTAGTAAGTAACCCCTTCATCTGTAAGCCCTAGTTACACACATATACAGTAAACTCTTTATAAAGAGTGTCTTCCTTCCTGGAGAAGAAGACATGCCAGATGTGAAGAAGATGCAAGGGGATTCTGCAGCTATTCAGCCTCCATCAGCTGTCTCCATATCTCCACATCTACACAAGAGACCTGGGCAAAGCATGCTGCTGACTTCTTAGGGCAACAAACTACTTTTGAAATGCTTTTGCACTGCATTTGATGCCCAGAATTTCCTGCTCTTCCTAAAATGAGAGTTGCATTCATGCCAACAGCTGGAAAAGATCATCATCTAGAGTTGGATTCATGCCTTGCTACTGGCTGGAACAAAAGCCATGTAAGTTCTTTAGATAGCTGAGTTGAAAACATTTTTTTACAGTGGTCTGAGGATGAAAAGTTTTCCTACAATACACTGCAGAAAAACTCATACAGTGATGTAATTTAGTGAAGTACCTGTAGAGCTCTCTGTGCTTAATCCAATGCCAGAGAAGACAGTGCTTCGGTCTGATTTGCGTATGGATTTACAAGATGGATGCTTGTACTCGGTCTTTTCTAAAGATTTCTAAAGGCAGGTGCTCTGCAGTGAAAACAGTTTACAGTATCATACAGAAAACTTTGCCCAAAAACAATAAAAGCAACGAACAGAGCAGCTGAAAAAATATACTGTCAAAAAAAGATACTGTCACAAGTAGGTCTGTCACAATAGCAGAAAAGAGAATACTCTAATATGAATGGAAGACATTGCAATAGAAAATCAAAGGGAAATCCCTAGTCTGAGAACTTGCGTCTCATGGTCAGACAGGGAAAATCAAAAGGTCCCATATGTCTGTGAGGGAGTATTTAAGGAACCCAAGGATGGGTGCTGAGATGAAAAAGGGAAAGGCGGTGGTTTCCCTTTGCTAAGAGACAATCCCAATCAATACTTCACTACAGAGATTACAGGAAAACTTATAATAGAGAAGGAGCTGCCAAATCCCCAGCCATGCAACTCCTACATTCAGCAAGTCCCTAGAGCAGTATCTTGATGGTTGAATTTTGTTGTGGGTCTACCACAGCACTACCATTCTACATAGTTCTTCTCTGTGCCATTTAACATAGCACTATCATTCATATTCACAAAAGTTTTCTCTCTCTGTCTGGCTCCAGACTTTTTCACATGTAAATCTTTTTCAGTGATATTCTCACTTACACTGAAAAGCAAAAGATTTATCACTAAACACTTCAGTTCTCTCATCTCATGGGCTGTAATTTTTCAGATTGTGTGTCAGGGACCTTTCCATTTCACTGCAACACCTGAGAGACTAGTTTATCTGGAAGGTGCATTTCCCGTACCTTCAGTAATTTCTACTCAGAGAAAATTATTTAAACTACCATTCAGAACTGGCTAGATCTCCATATGTTGCAATTAAAAAAAAAAAAAAAAACCTACATGATTTTAATCTTGCCTCCTCCCCACCAACCTCTTGTCCGCTCCATCCTTCNNAAAAAAAAAAAAAAGCTACATGATTTTAGACTTGTCTCCTCACCTCCCACCTCTTGTCCGCTGCATGCCTCCAAATCTCAAATCACAAACGGTGTGACTGACCTGCACACTCTGTTGAGGTTTCTTCCTGTCAGTGAAAGAACCAAAATACCTCTGAGAAAATTACAGCTATCCTTCTGTCAAGTCAGCCTCACCTTATCAGATATCAGACTTTACTGTTTGACTGTTTGGCAGGTCACCTCTGGCTTTTAAAGTGATAAGGACCTTTCCCTGACTTGACTAGAGATTGCTAAAGAACTGCTGATCCTTCCCTTTGGAATCCTTGAAGCAATGTCCTTAAGCTAAAATTTCAAGATAAGGTTTGAGGTCATTGCCATTTCTCTGCATTGTGCCTCAACAGTCTGGCATCCTATAAAGTACACTGTTCCTGCTACCCTCATTACAATTTCCAAAAACAAGAGGAAACTGAAGTCTTTAAGAGAAGTAGAACAAAAACTCAATTATCTATGGATACTTAAAAAACCCTCTATAATACTTACCTTACTCTGTTAATAGTACTAATAACTACTTCCTTCACCAGTTAAGTGTTTTTGAGATTTTTTTTTTTGTATCAAGTATCTACAGAATTATAGTTATCACAACATACCTAGAATTGTTAAAAATCCCTGAAATCCAAGCACGACACTCGCTTCTCTTCATAATTTCCTGTTTCCGTTTTAACAGAATGTTGCATAGCAGAGTTTTAAGGACAACTTTTGAAAAAACTACTATTTATTAGGGATTTATTTTATTTCAATTGGCAAGAAAACATAAAGAAAACAATTATGACTGTTCCAAAAAGTCTATTCACCAAACAAAAGGCAAGCATTAAAATAAAATTATTGTTCTGGTTTCAGCTGCTAAGAGCAATGTAACTCATCGGTCAGGATCAAACCACCACCGTCTACTAACAGGGTACAGCTATGTAAAATTAAGGCTGGCACTGCATTATGCCCAGATACTTGAGGTTTGGATCCTTAGCTCTGAATTTCCTTCCTTTTATGATCTTAAGCCAGAGAACAATAGATGTATTTTAATCTTGCCGTTTGTGAATTATCTTGGCCTTTTCTTTCAAGTGTTTACATACAATAATACAGCCCTGAGTGATGCCACAAAGTAACACATCATCCAAATCTAGCTGTTTGCAACATATGCTATGTTATTATTCAAGGTTGAACAAATCAATTTTTCTCCCATGCAATGATAATAGACTCATAACAAAGAAGTGGATATTTTAAATGTCATTCACCCATGTCTGCATAAAATGGCATGGTATAAAACTGTTTATGATTAAAAGCTGCAATATTATGATTCCACAAACTTATTCTAAATTATTTTCAAATAGAAAGAGAAAATGATATCTGGAAAGAACCTTCCTCAGCATTACCGAGTCCCTTCGTTCTTCTCATTTTATGAATACTACATTACTGGAATTCTGCACCAGATTCTCTTCAGCCATTGCAAACTAGTTTGGCTTTACTAAAGCCAAAAATAAAAAGACACCCCTTTATAATATAAAACCAATTTACACAATCTAAGTACCTCCTCAATCTCATATTTTCTTTTTTATTACAATACTGGCCAACTAAAATATAAGTGCATGAAAAAGAATTATGAAGAAGATTAATAAAGATAAAATAACCTAATCAGTTACTAGTAAGAAATTCTGCAACACAGAAGGTTTTATAACTTCGCATTTTCCAGAGGAACCCGAACAAAGCTGTTAAGTTCAAATAAGAGAGTCAGAAGGCATCCTCTACGCTTTGTGGGACTCTGGCAGCAGACCCAAATATACCAGGAAACTTAATGTAGCTTTGGGTGCACCTGCCAAAACCAACAGATTATCTACAAGGCAGTTATATGGACGCAAGGTATATACTCAATGTTTCTGGGAATTCACGATAAAAAGTACAATAAAGAAATTAAAACTAGGATAAAACTGTTGTTTGTTTTTAAATGGGGTTGGACCTTCCCTAATTTAATCTTTAACCTTTATTTATCTTGGTTTTTTTCTTTTTCTTTTTGAGCCTCACTTGTCTTTTACTAGATTTTGTTAATGTTTTCTGACAAGCTGTAGAGTTCATGCAGATGCCACATTCTTGCATATTCCTTATATTGTAACAAACAAAGTTCTTAAAAACAGTTAAAAAGCCAAGATGGCAAAAGTAAATGTCTAAACTTTAAATAAGCAAAAGAATATAATGACCTGAAAGATATTTTTATTTTTAGATTTTTTTCCCACCTATCAGTATTTTATTTGTTTATTGCTCTCATTTCAAAATGTTTAAAATGAAAGCACTAAAATCGAATAGAAGAAACAGTGAAAGAAGAGTACAGCAGTGCTGCAGAGAACATATGTATTTCCTTTAAACACCTAAGTCCCATAAATTAATATTGCTGGAGGAATAGGCTGCTGTGTAAAACAATCCACACAACCCAATTCTATTGTATTTGCATTCTTCATGGAAAAACAGACTTTCTAATCAGAATGAATTTGACACTCTCATTTAAAAATTACATACCTTACAATACCTCAACTTTCTTTTCAATACACAAAAGAACACATTTACTCTGGTTTGCTTTCTATAATGGATAATATTATTGTGTGATGTGAAAAATATCCTAAATTTTTTTTTTAAGTGTCTATTTCTGGAGGAAGCTAAATCAAGCATTAAAACCAAAGTGTGCTTCCTGTCTACAGAGGAGATTTCAGAGAAGGAAGGCCTTCCCTCAAAGATTTGCTGCAGTGAAACCAGCTCTGGAGATATTATACTTCCAGGATGGAGGTATAAATCAGTTCTCCCTGACCACTCTAACATCGAGATACCAATGGCCATAGAGATTTATGTAATCTCACTATTTAGGAACCTTTCTGAAAAAAAAAATTGTTTGACTTTAACCTGGAGCACCGATAGCTGTTGGATGGTAACAGCTGGCCTAACTTGGATGGCAAATACTGATTTAAGGATAAATATTCTAGCCCCTTTCTGGTGTTGTCTTATTTACTTGAACATTTATGTGTGTAAGATGTTAAAAACTTATCTTACTAAACAAATATTTTTGTTATCTGATTGTTCATCTCAAATACTGTATGAAGCTATGTTAAACAAAAGATGTTGAAACAAATGGCTGATCAGCAGCTAAGCAAAAGATTTCTAATCTAACAGAGCTTCTTTCATCTGCTTCAGGATAAACGTATTTTTTTAATAAGCACACCAACAGCTCATGTGGTAATCCCAATTGGCAGGAAAGCCTAGCACTATTAAGATAAATGCGGCTACGAACACTTGGTGGTCAAGACAATGAGAAAAATCTAGAGGAAAACGCACTTCAAAGTTTTCCTAAAATATGTTTCTGCTAATACTTTCAGATTTTGTACAGGAATATGCATCTTTGTTAAAGGGAGGATTCCACCAAACAATTATCTAAAGAAATTAACTGCATGCTAGAATGACTAAAGGTATCATTAGGCTTAACATTTCTTTTTTAAAAATATCTTGCTCCTGTTTAGACTGTGATCCCCGTCCCTTTGGCGACAGGTACTGCCTGTTAACCATGTATGAGAGGAGCCTCTGGCACTGCCGTAATATAAACAAACAATACTACTGAAAGCACACCTGATCCATCTCATGTTTTGCTTTGCTTAGAAGCCAAGCAAGTTCTCTATAACCTAGCACTTTACTTCTACTAACAGCTTAAGAAACAAATGCAAGACTTTTCTGATAGTGGAACTATGGTAGAGCTATGTATGCAATTTTCCTGGTGGGAGAACAGACCACGCTGTCAGAAAAGTTATTTTGTTAGTATAGCCTATATGAGCTCCTGAAATAGTTGCATGCCAGCAAAGTTACCCACTTCCAGTACAATTGTTTACAGTAGAGCTCCTGCCAGTATGGCTATGTCAGCGGAACTGTAATTTTTTCCCAAACATCTAACAAACATAACTATGCCGGCAACACTTTCAAGTATGGCCAGGCTTAGTTTGTGAAGCAATTGCGAAGATCATCTTTCTCCATGTCTCCATGTGATATGAGTTTCATGAGATGGAAAGGTTATTAAAAATCTGTCAGCCCAAATGTCTTGTTGTCAGCTGGAAGAAAACACCACAAAAGATACACAGAACAATATTCAAAGGAAAACGTTGCTGCATTTCTATCATATGAAGGACGATTAAGGCGTGTAGTAATTTTTTTTTTTAATTAACTGTGTCTTGCTTGCATTAATTACAAGAAACATTTGAGTCAACTGTTCCTGGCTTGGATTAATTTCATGATTCAAATTATCCTGAATTTACAACACATTTGTGTGTGTTTCATATTGGGACAGTTTTCATCTTAGTAAATTAAGAGCTACAATCTGTTTCATTTGATTGTATTCCATTACACTTTGTTCTCATATAATAACTACCCTTCAGACTTCAAAAGGCTTATCATATTGAGCTGGAGTTAAAAATAAGAAAGACTGACTTCAATAGGGAGTGTGACAGAGCTGGATTTTCTGATCCTCTTTATTCATGTAGAAAGTACTTTAGGGCTACTGTGATTTACACATCTGCACCAAACTTGATAGAAAAAGTTTGAATTTTTTTTTTCCTCTTGGACATATGTCAGATACGGAGGATGTGTGAATTGCTTGATGTAAAAAGAAAACAGTTCTACGCAGCTGTAGCCCACAATTAATAGAAAAAGGTCACAAGATAGCAAGATTTACTAGCAAACCATCAAAGCACATGGATCTTTCCTGCGCCTATTTCCACTGCTCTAAAAAACAAATCAGTTCATTCACTATGGGTCAGATGCTCAATAAACTCTCACAATCAGAACATAATATAACTCTTGAACAAGATCCAGAACCCAAGCCATTTCATGTCCTAAGTTGTTTTTAGATTTGCAGATCGTTATCAAATCTTGATGATAAATACTTCCATGACAGCAATTTTTGTACAGTTGTCAAAACTTCTGTGAAGACTCAGACGCTTTTGGGAATATAATTAGGACACTGGATCAAATGATGACACCTACATACCATCTTAATAAAAGTTTACCTGCCACATCTAATAATGCATCAGCTTTGATACTCACAGTTAACAAATCACAAAAATAACTACATCATTTTATGAATTCCTTCCTGTATCATGAAACACTATTTATGACTGTAACTTCAGCCTGGACTGGAAACCTATAAGCATACTCCTCCCATGAGGCTGAAAAGAGCATCATGAACAATTTCACCATCTTATACTTCTCTCCCGGTAGAACACAAAGCTGGTTCTGAGATTAAAAGGTCAGAACAACCGCTTGTCTAGATCGATTCAGTCAGGACTGCAACAATGAATTTTCAACTTTAGATGAAATCATTTGTTTATGACTTATATTTATAGGTGTACCTGGATACTAAGAGTATAAATATATAATGAGACATTCTTTAAGAAAAGTATACTCCCTTACATACGGGACCAAAACTCCACTGCAGTAGCCACTCCTATGCATTACTGAAACTGTAAACTTCAGTGTTTTGTATTATCATTTTGGAGAAGGACTTACCAATATTTTCAGTGTACAGAATTATGCTACACTATTATGTGGAGAGAGTTCCAAGGGCCTGGATGACCCCTCCGAAGTCCATGGGATTTTACTACACAGTGATATAATGTTCTCCCAAAAATATTACTCTCCGAAGAGCCTGATAAATGTTTATCTTTGGCTCTTTTTCCTTCCTGTTTAAAACAGTATAGTTACCATACTCTTCAATAAATACTTCTTTAAATATAATATTTTCGTTCCCAAGCTTCTACCATTTCTACACTTCTGAAATTCATTCTTTAGTCTGTTATGACTACACAGATGTCACTAGATAACAGTTGTTGCTTGCCTGATTGAAAATTTAGTTACTCCTAAAACACTTAAGTCACACAACTCTACTGGATAAAATCAAAGTTCATGTTCACATTTTATTTCATCTTGCAATACAGTATCTTTTATAAATTGCACCAGGCTGCACACTCCGGATGAAGTCTACACACAGGTTTTTTTTTCCACATTGACAGGTTCTATTTTATTTATTAGAGTACAAAACTTGCACAGGACTCTTTAATTTTAGACATAAGGAGTTTAATGATGTTTGGCTCATCCACATCTTTGCATTTTCTGCCAGGTCAGCAGCTGAAGGCCTTGCGCTTTTGTACAAAACCTAATAAAATTACGGAAAATGACAGCAAAGAGAAAATTAATGCATCTTAAATGTATTTTAAAGCATGATACAGTCCAAAGGGGACAAAAGAAAATGGGAAAATGTATGCAGGAAAAGGGGCAGGCTATGAGGAACAAAAAAAAACTTTACTGGAAATAATTATATTGGGGGAAAAAAAAATCAAACAAGCTACACAGATAGAAAAGACAAATGCTTTGAGAACAATCATTTCTTATGCTGTAGTTTTATACAGTCACCTCTAACTGATTGGAAAGCTGATGTCCAACCTGATGTCTTCAGTGGAAAGGCTGTGGTATTCTCACCTCAGTCCACAGAATACAGTAGTCCTCAACATTAAAACCACTACACTTCAGAAAACTGGCAGTTCTTCAGTGGAGATGAGGACTTATACTGTTTGGGAACTGAACTTTCTCTCACTCCAAAGTGAGTGCATCCTATTGAGCCAAGGTGAATCAGTGTGGACAACTTCTATAGGCTGTCAGGTTTTTTTTAAAAAAATAAGACTTATGCTTTCAAGATCTGCCCTGTTTCTCTTCCACATTTGCCATAACTATTCAGAAACTGGATCTACACTACTAGAGTTCCATATTTTTTCTATTTGGAGTTTAGTAAGCTAATCAAGAAAAGCCAGTTACACTTGTAAAATGGTACTCAAACTGAAAACCAAACATGTTTGAGCATATAAGATATCAAGCTGAGAGGAGAAAAGCATCTTGCTGCAATGGCTGAAAAGCAGCTGAACTTTGCTTTTTTTTTATTTTTAATTTTTTTTAACATCCTTATCAAGAGCTATGTTAATATAGCTGAGCAGCTTTTTCTGCTAATCCAAGTTTATTCCTTATTTTTGCATGTATGCTGAGGGGTATGGCAGCTGTCATCTGATACATATATTCAGAAGTAGAACTGGCAGAAACTTCTAGGACTGATTTTTTTTCCTACAGAATATGTTTATTCGTCAGCAGCAAAACTCGCTACAACACATACTGCCAAACAACAACATAAGTTTCAAAACGAAAACTGAAATCGAAAGTTGCAGCAATTTTGAAACATGGGTTATTCTGATTTTTTCAGAGTTAAATGTTTTTATTTTGAAACAAGCTTCCATTTTAATTTCCTTCATATTTTATGGCAAAATAAGTTGTGTAATGGAAAAACTAAAATCAAAGTAAAACATTTCACTAATTTTAGCTCGTGGAAAATTGTCCTTTTGTTTGGGGGTAAGGGGTCATGGAAGTAAGAAATGGGGCTTATTTCTGCTGAGACGAAAGAAATTTTGAAATTGCAAGATTCTCACCACATGAAAGGATTCAGTTTCTGTACAACTGCCCACACTAGGTGATAAACTGCTAAAGATAAAACACTTAAAAAATCAGCCCTGGCACATAACCAACATAACTCGGCATTGTAGCAAAGCATGTTGGAGAATCTAAGGGAGTATCACTGTCCTGCAAAGCTGAGCGCTGAACACTGGGCAAGCCTGCAGCCTCCAAACAACCTGCACAGTACAGGAACAGTATTGCTTGCACTTCTCTTCTCCGTGTTCCACCATGATTCCCCACCTGCAGTTTAAAGCTAGCAAAAACAGAGCTCTAGCAGATACAAATTGGAGCATTACATCGTGCAGCTTTTTCACATTGCAGAGTGGAAGAACAGCAGGTCCACAACATCCACCTCTGCAATACTAATGGCTTTCACACCATTGTATGCTGAGCCAAGATGCACAACTAAATCACAACGATGCTGGAGCAGGGGTCTGGCTCACACCTTGAGTAACTCCTGATCTTTATTGCACCTTTTTTTTTTCCAAAGGGCTAGAGTCACATTCTTTTGAATTGAGACTTTATAGGGAACAAATGGGAAATAAATGTATTACTGAAGCATTGTCATGGAAACAGCAAAGGCCAATACTTTACTTTAAAAACAATCTTGAAGAGGTTTAGGCAGTTCTTCTCAGACCATAGCTGCTACATGTTTTCAGGCACAGCCATAACAGACGTCACCAGTGATTAAAGAGATTCTCTCCAAACATTTTTTTTATACAAGATGTATGGTGACCGTCTTTATACTACAGAAGGGTGGGGAGCCTCTTTTGTCTTCCTGTCTCCTTTTCCCCATTTGTCCAATTATTCCTGCCTACTCTTCTCTCCTAACAACTCCTTTTATGGTGCACATCATTTTGCTCCCTTTGCCACACAGCACCAATTTTTAAAATGTCACTACAATCAGCCACTGCCACTTGCATTGCCTTCAATACAGAATAATACAATCAGAGTAATCACAGGACTTGCTCTGCACTGATTATTCCCTTCTCCTGTTGTTCCATTCAACAACAGAACTGAGGAAAGCAAGATGTTTTACTTATCTGCAGCTCTGACTGCAGGATTGTAGGATGTCAGGTTGGAAAGGACCTCAGGAGGTCTGTAGTCCATCCTCCTGCTCAAAACAGGGTCACCGATGAGCTCAGAACAGGTTACTTGGGGTTTTATTGAATCACTTTTTGAAAATCTCCAAGGATGGATGCTGTACAACCTCTCTGGGCAACATGTTTCACTGACTGTCCTCATGGTGAAAACAAATGCCTTGAACATATTCTTCCTGGAACATACCCTTAGGCTAAGCAAGCCCCCAAAAAGGGGTGGGGGGGCTATAAACCTATTCTTTAAATACCACACAGTTGACCATACCAAAATAATGCAGCGCTGCCTACTGCAGGAAACCATAGAATAGACTGGTGTCTCTTTGGACACTTTTAACAGGACTTCTGTTAGCTCGATGACTGACCTTGGACAAGTTACTTCATTCCTGTCTCTGCTTCCTCTTTTAAGAAATAAGTATAATGAGATTTACTCTGTAGAACCTTTTGAGGTCAAGTAAAAAAAAAAAAGATAGAAAAAAGGTAAGTTTGATGATGACAGTATTGATAGAAGTATTTATTACTACCGTGGCAAAATATCTAAATACATGTGTGTGTGCATGTCAATCCTAGTATAGATTTAATCATCCTTAACAGTAACTGCCCCTGCATTAACCTCATCTCGGCAGGCAATATCTAAATCTCACAAATGTACAAGTTCTATATATGTATGTGTGCACATATATATGTATCATAGAATGACAGAATCATAAAATATCCTGAGCTGGGAGTCATCCACAAGGATCATCGAGTGCAACTCCTGGCTCTGCACAGGACCACCCAAAAATCAAACCACACGTCTGAGAGCGTTGTCCAAACGCTTCTTGAACTCCGACAGGCTTGCTGACGTGACCATTTCCCTGGGGAGCCTGTTCCAGTGCCCAACCATCCTCTCAGTGAAGAACCTTCTCCTAACATCCAGCCTGAACCTCCCCCGTCGCAGCTTCATGCCGTTCCCTCGGGCCCTTTTGCTGGTGACCAGAGAGCAGAGATCAGCACCGGGCCCTCTGCTCCCCATCGTGAGGAAGCTGTAGGCCGCGACGAGCTCTCCCCTCCCTCTCCTCTTCTCTAGGCTGAACAAACCAAGTGACTTTAGCTGCTCCTCATACGTCTTGCCCTCTAGACCCTTCACCATCTTCGCAGCCCTCCTTTGGACGCTCTCCAATAGGTTGATGTCTTTCCTATATTGTGGCACCCAAAACTGCACACAGTGCTCGAGGTGAGGCCGCACCAGCACAGAGCAGAGCGGGACAATCCCTTCCCTCGACCGGCTAGCAATGCCGTGCTTGATGCACCCCAGGACATGGCTGGCCCTTTTGGCTGCCAGGGGCACACTGCTGGCTTGTGTTCAGCTCGTTGTCAATGCACTTATAAGTATATATATGCATACATATATATACACACATAGAAGTATACATATACAAACAATAAAACTTACTGTTTTATGTCTGTGTGTATATATATTCCCTAACTTAACTTTTATCTTTAAACTGAGATGGTCCTAGAAAGGCAGTTGCTTATCAATAAGACACAAATCAAATTCATTCTTATTATGCATTCCCTGGGAAAAAAAAAAATGAGGAAAGTTCTATGCTTTGTTATTTTTTAGTTTACAAGGCCACCAAAAATATAGAAACAGAGCAGTTTGATCAGAATTTCACAGGACTTACACCCTTACAAAGGTATGTGCTGAACAGATCTTTTACATCTACCCCAGGCAAGACCATTCTATACAGCCTGCTATTGTGAAATAACAACCTAAGCTTTCAGAAGGATGAACATAGAAAGTTTATAGGTAGTTTTTATTCTGTAAGGGGTTAAACAGAGGGTGATCTGAAGAAAACTTTAGCTGCTTTGCAGCCTGTACAGAAAACACTTGCTTCCAGGCTAACAACAAGGTTGCAATAGGAAGCCAAATGAAGCAGCCAGATTATTAAAAGATGGAACATTGCAGATGAAACCCTAATTCAACCAGCAATGCAGAATCACAGCACAAAGATATTATAAAGACTGCATTAAGTACTGCTCCATCACTTAAACAGCATTGCTTTATAAGGTTAGCACTGAAAGTGAGTTTGTACATTCTGGCTCCAAGACCTAGTCAAGTACACGGTACAGTTTTCTTGCCAATTTTGCTACACAGACCTTATTATAGAACAAAAGTACCCTACCCATAATCAACAAATACTAGACATGCTGTACCATACTAATAATCTATGTTCATGCTGAATTTTCCTTAAAAGAGTGCACACTGCTTTCAGGCACACGTTACATTTGCCTATAGCTTACAGAGTGATCACATTGTTAACCGTTAGTTTACAAACAAAATTAGATGCCATACATCTACTTTCTATCAACCTTTTCGCCAGGAGAGACAAAGAATATTTTCTAGAACCTAACTGGAATGACAGGAAAAATCTAGATAGTACAGATAATTTATCCATCAGTGTACACTTAACTCATATATACATATATATTTATGTATGCATGCACAATATGCTTATTGACCAAAATTCAGGTATGTCTTAAAGGCTATTGCTTCATCACTACAGGGGTAATATTTTCCTCACGGTCCATACCATCTTTTCTGAGCAGTGAAGGAAGAAAGCACTATCCTCTGAATTTCTTTTCTACTCTCCCAAGCTTGTACGCTTCCCAATCTTATGCACTCACAGAAAAAGGCAAGTGGTCACAGGAGGGAGGACTGCTGAAAAGGGATTGCAGCTCACTTCCAGATCTTCTCCCAGCATTGCTCAAGCAGCAAGGGTCTGCGAATACTGCGAATAGCATGAATAGCACTGGCTCACCTTGGGGAAGGTGTGGGAGAAAAGCAGCTTCAACTGGAAAGCACAGAGTACAGCAGGAGTACAAAGTGTGGAGAGGAGCCATGAATTAGTGTCATAGGTTTCATGATTCTTGGGTGAGTGACATGACTTAAAAGCTTGCTATTCGCTTCTGAGCGTTTATAACATGATGCTATCATTCAGACAGCAAAGCACACAACACTATCATATATAGGATCGGATATACTAGATAAACACCTGGACTGAGCCAGCAGATGAATTGTCAGACAAACTGTCCTTTATGAGAACATGTTCACAATACAAATAGGGAGTAGAGCCTGACATCTCCAAAATGAAGGTGGACTTTAATTAAAATACTTACATTGTCATGGCCTTTTAACATCCACACTTCCCAATGTCACTGGGAGTGGCAGGTACTCAGAGCCTGGGAAATTCAAGCTGATTTCATTGAGGTGTTTAAATATGGTACGCCTATTTGGAAAGGCTGACACTAATTTTCATAGGAATTGATCAGTTTGATTAAGTAAAGAGATTTTAGACAAGTGAGAACATTTTGATGAATGCTTCCCCAAAAGGAATATGAGGACAAAGAGACAGTTTAAAAGAAGTTGGGAGAGAAAGTCAGAAAGAAGTAGAAGGGAAGAGGAAGGACACCGGGCCCCAGCCAAGCCCTAGCTGCTGCTTTTAACATGTGCCTGGAACTGTATATGTGTGAGTATAAGAGGGAAATGAGCCAAAACAAATAAAATTGCAAAGCAAATGCTAAACATGTTTTTCTTCCCCACCTCATGGGAGAATAAATATTTTATCCTGCTACAGTTCTATTATTTATCTTCTTCATACCACATCCAACTGGGAAGTGAAACTGTTAAGACTTAATGTCAAGGTTTAAGGGAACTGTTTCATTTTGAGTTCAAATGCTTCAGTTTGGCAGCAGAACATCTGCTTCAAATGTTTCAAAGGCTCTTGACATTTACTACGTTGTGCCCAAAAAATTCAAGTAACTTAGAGCATCACTGTGTACATTGTAAAACTGAGCATTCTTTGCAGAGTGTCCTTCATAGGCTGCACGTCATCCTAGTGCAGCAAATGTGCCACTCTGTGCTAAGAATTATTTCAACAATGTAGTAATAACACACTTTTTATTACAGTGATAAAAATATCACTTATTTCTTGGCATAAATAAAGATGACAGGTTATACAAAGGAGAAAGAAGGAAAATAGGAAAAGAAGGAGAAAGAAGTTTACCACAGTCTGCTCTTCAGTATCACCCTACAGCACTTTTTTGTGTTCCCCTATTTGATTACAGTTCAGAGCTGTAGCTATTTCTCAGTGAACACCAAAAAAAAGATTAAAAGACATGTCTTCTCATACATCTTGTGGGTGTTTCTGAGATTAAAAACAAACTAAAAGAATGGAATTTTGTCATTGTATTAATTTTTTTTTATTTGCTTGCAAATGACCTTAGAGCTCATAAATTTAAAAACTGTAGAACTATATTTTAATTGAATCTTTTCTACAGTAAAAAGCAGCCAAGGAGTCTTAGCAAGAAAAGAAGGCAATATCTACTTTAAGGCCAAATTTACTGAATATGCTTACACTAAGTAATGGAAAACAATGTGAAAATTCTTTGTCTTTAAAGGATAACATACAAATCACAAGTCAAATGACAACTCAAACCAATCCCTTCATTAATGTGACAAAAGTATCATTTAAAGAACAAAGTACTTCTCAAATTTACATGTTCCACATACGCTGGATGGGTCATTACCAGGTATATGATTTATTTCATGCTATGTGCGCACAGCTTAAGGCTGAACAGCATCTGTGAGCTGCTCAGGGGTCACAAGAAATATCTCATCTACATTCAACAGGGACTATTCAAAATAAAGTGTGAGTCCTACTTAATTGCTACTTATCCATCAATCCCATGTGAAAGTTCTCAATCAAATCAATAGCCCATACCAAGCAATAATGTAAAAAATTTCTGGGCTATTCATCACTTTTAGACAGATCTTCCTTAAAATCACAGTGAGAAGGAAAATACACATACATGAATATGGTCTTTAGACTTAACTGGCTACAATGTGTCCTTTGTGGCTTTTAAGACCAATCAAGGGAAGACAAAGTGCTGGAAAAATCCTATCTTAAAAGGCAGTTCTTAATGGAGTGAGAAAGATGCAGAACCATCAGAGATAAATGATTCCATTACCTAGAGAGCTACTACCTATGCTTAATTACAATGGCATTTATATATGATCACTGGAGTAAGAAAGTTGCTGCAAAAGATTCTGAACATGGTATACCTGGCTCAGGCTTTAACCTTTCAGGAAGGAAAACAAGCCCAAAAGGGCTATGCATAGAAAGTTGAAATCAGTGCTAAATTTGGTCTCACACTATGCAACCAAATAAAACGGGATGTTTTTCATACACTGAGGCAAATGTCATAGTGGGGAAAAGAGATGCTGACCAGGACATGAATGACGCCAAGTCTGTCTTCCAGAGAACTCTCAAAAAACGACTTCATAAGAAGGATTCTGGTTTTCAAACGCATTTGTTGCCAAAAGAGGCTAAAGAAAATGAGTTAAAGTTGTTGATCTAAAGGCAGTTCTGTAGGCTAAGTATCCTGTCAGTGTACTTGAAGTATTACAGTGTGATAGATCTTCTGGTGTTCATACACAAGGGTGATTCTGATTCTGCTGCCCATATACCAGTTGCATGAGATGCAGACTTGATGCATCCCTGGGGTGGGATGAGGGTCATCAGTTACTGACACAGGAGAGAACGTGTGCTACACAGGTTGGATGTACCGTGCAACCCTGGAAAGTACTACGCTCTCCCCCATATTTAGACACCAAAGATACCTTGCCCTCCACTTTGTATCTAATAGAATATGAGGTGTACAATGACAGATTCTAATTAAGTATTAGGTAATAAAGACAAATACAGGATACTAGTGACTGTTTATATCTCCACAGCACAGAATGAAACAGAAAAGTCATTTGCATTCAACTTCAGAGACAATGTTCAGCTATTAATGTAATCTGCATAAAAAATCTAAAGTGCTATCTGAAGTAATCTTATTTGTCCTAATAATTTTTCAACTTCAGAAAATATCAAATTTAAGCAAAATTCACAATAACCTTTTTTACTCATGACTCAGATTGCTATTTTGGGTCCATGCCATCCTGCAAATCCCCAGATTCTGCATCTAAATAAGATGGGACATTTGTCATATACTTAAGCAAATGACAGTGGAAGAAAGAGATGTTGACCAGGTTGTGAATGAAGCTGAGTCATTCTTCCAGAGAACTCTCCAAACACCACTTTGTAAGTCTAACTACTTCAACAACTCCAATATAAACTATGTTCTCTTTGAAATTAGAATCTCAACAACGTATCATAGGATCAGGTCAACTTTCTATGAAAGATGAATATACATTGGTTAAGAAGAAAAATGCAGAAATAAAATGAGAGTAGCTTGCCACGAGTATTTCTTGGGAGCAAACAGTTATGTTATGGTTACCATAACAGAAAAGTAAATCTCCATTCATTTATGTCTAAATTTATTTTGTCTTTTTTAATGTAACTGAAGACTCTACTATAGCTGGGAGAAAAGAAATACTGCAATTAGAGAACAAACTGCAGATTAAATACAGAGAAGCTGTCCTAACTTTTAGCCCAAGTACTGACTGTAGTCCAGCTGCAACTACATAAACATTCCTAAGTCCTACAGTGATACCAACAATTAGTCTTAAAATCTGAAAATACAAGAGGAAACACTCAGATCCTACAGGCTGAAAGCAAAATCTCTTTGGCATTAAAAATGAAGGTTATTTCTTCCTTAATGATTACCATTTAACTTTATAAAGATATTTCTTTTATATTTCTGTTTATTGATATTGGAACATTTTCAGATGAATACATGTGAACAAACAGTTTTTAGAGCTTTGCAATTTTTTTTTTTTTTTTTTTGTTATTAATTTGGTTGGACACTGTAGAACAGGTTTATATTTTAAGTATTCACATTGTGTTTGGAAAAGCCTATGCCTGCTTTGCTTCTAAGAATCCCTTCAAAAATACCTCTTTTGAGCTTTACTGAATTCTGATTCATTTTATTTGTCTTAACAAGATAGCAGCATGAATCCCACTCCACTGCCTGTGGTTAAAAATGCACTTAAACATATTCTTATACCTATTATTTCTGTTCTGTGCAATACTTAAACCAAGTCTCATTGTCTTCAGTAAGAACTTATGTGAATCAAATTAAGCATACCCTTAAGTTACTCTGAATAAGGATGTTTTTCTACATCAGGGTTGAAGTGCTACCATTTTCAAACACTAGTTGTTTGCAAGAACATCTTTCTTTATATCTTGACACCACCAGATTTTCTAATGTTTCTATATACTGAGTGCAGGGAATACGCAACCACAGTCCTTGTGTCTTACATGCAAAGCTGCTTAGGAAAATGGTTAGAAGTAATTTTCTTTATCCATATACCTTAATAAACATTTTTTTCAATTACTAATTTTTGGGATTACACTGGCCAACTATGAAATAGAGGAATCTAAAAAAACAGTTTGTAGCTCTTGAAAACATATTCTCACCAAGTGTAACATTCCTAAGTGTTCATACAAGTGCATAAACTAATTCCAACAGAAGAAAAAGTACACGTCTGTCAGTGTTACATGCAGCTTTTGGTGAAGAAAGCAAACATTCACATGGATAAACCTTACTGACATGTTAATCCTACCAAATATTACAGCAATGTGGCAAAAAGTTTTGTAACAATATGAATGCA
>VXAL01003403.1:1690-53955 GCA_013399475.1 Chauna torquata | reverse complement strand
CTGGAAAGCAGCTCTGAGGAGAAGGACCTGGGAGTCCTGGTGGACAGCAGGTTAACCATGAGTCAGCAATGTGACCTTGTGGCCAAGAAGGCCAATGGTATCCTGGGGTGAATTAGGAAGAGTGTTGCCAGCAGGTCGAGAGAGGTGATCCTCCCCCTCTACTCAGCCCTGGTGAGGCCACACCTGGAGTATTGTGTCCAGTTCTGGGCTCCCCAGTACAAGAGGGACATAGAGCTACTAAAGCAAGTCCAGCGGAGGGCTACTAAGATCATTACGGGACTGGAGCACCTGTCATACGAGGAGAGGCTGAGAGAGCTGTGCCTGTTTAGCTTGAAGAAGAGAAGACAGAGGGAATCTTATCAATGTGTATAAATATCTGAAGGGAAGGTGTCAAGAAGATGGGGCCAGTCCCTTTTCAGTGGTGCCCAGCGAAAGGACAAGAGGCAACGGGCACAAACTGAAACACAGGAGGTTCCAGCTGAATATGAGAAAACACTTCTTTACTGTGAGGGTGCCAGAGCACTGGAACAGGTTGCCCAGAGAGGCTGTATAATCTCCTTCTTTGGAGATATTCAAAACCCGCCTGGATATGATCCTGTGCAACTTGCTCTAGGCGACCCTGCTTGGCAGGGGGGTTGGACTAGATGATCTCCAGAGGTCCCTTCCAACCTTAACCATTCTGTGATTCTGTGAAATTAAACTTCAGTAAACATTGTACATATTAAACAAATCTCAGATTCCTTCATGATTCTGACAGTCACGTGACGGTAATTTTTAGTTCTCATTTAACCTCCAACTTTGACAAACTGGTGAATGTAAACCCGATATGTGAAATGGATAAATCAAATCAAATCAAGTCATATCCTAGAATTACTTCAATACATTCATTCCTATATATAAAATCCTCAAAATAAAATGCTGTAAGCATGTATGTAAAGAGGAAGAAATTATTACTTTTGGTTTTGTGGAAGCACTAAAATAAGAATTGGGGTCCATTGTTCCAAGACTCATGCTAAACTAAAATGCAGTCTGCCCCATTGAGCTAATTACTTGTGAGTATTACAAAAGGCTTTGTTGCATCGTTACAACTATTATTCATGGTCAAAAGTCTCTAGCCACTATCTTAACCCCATATTCCAAGGATAAATTTGACAAGGTCAAAAAATTGTCTCTGTTTAGAAGAGACATTATCATACAGACTGACATTGGTATTTATAACATTTTATATTCTTTGTCTTTATGCTAGGTTTTAAATACATTACATAGACTCAGCTAATGTTTCTCTAGTTGAAATCACATCAACTTGCTATTTATTTATATTATTGCCACTCCATGTGACAATGGATTGTTCTGATGCAGAATCACAACTAATATTAACTTACTGCATAGCAGTTGGAGAACAAATTAAAGGTTAACCTTCTGTCTGTTTTTTATTTTTGTCTAGCAAAGAATAGCCTTTCTACTAAGATAATGTAACTTCTACTTTTTACCCTGGTACCTTTCTAAAATATAAAATAATACAAGTTGGGTCTTCTGTGTCCTTTCTGGACAACTTATTTGGAAACTCAGAGTTCATCTACCTAGAGACACCCAGGAAAACAAAGACGACTACTGATGTAAAACTAATGGGCATAAGTTTGAAAATCTCATTAAACCCCCACATGGACATACTCATTCAAAATTCAAGTGCCCTAAACTTGCTGTAGACAAACCAAGACGACAGTCAGACAACTGTTTTGGTTGCTGCTAACTCAGATTCAGAGATCACTCTAGTATTGAGTGACCTCACGTCTGCAGGTTTCACTGAACTGGGAATGATCAATAAAACTATTCTGTAAAATGATCCACAGAGAAAGAAAGCAAACTCATGGAACGCAAAGGAACCCCAAAAACCTTGTAATAGTAAATCAAACTGAAGTTGCAGCTGGTAACTAATTAGCAAAGTTTAGGCATAGAGCTACGTGCTGTTCTCCTACCCTGCAGCTGAAAACCTGAGAAGGATGAGATACAGCAATATGATGCTGTTAACAAAGAACACAGACTATTCTCAGGTGCTTTTCTCATGTGAAAGCTCTTCATGTTACTCAGAAACATGAAGAACTCACCTAAGGCACTCTGTCCAGATTTGGACAACATACTTGAAGAGGTGAACAAAGTAGGAAACATGCCAGAGAGGAAAACAAAAATTACAAGAGGTGGAGAAAATATAACCTTGGGGAAAATATGAAAAGCTGGCCTCACACAAACCAGGAAAGAGCACACTATAGAAAAGCACAATCTATATATGCAAAAGTTTGCTATAGACAACATGGCAATCAACTGCCACAACACGCCACTAACAATATAGTAAAAATGCTCTTCCTAATCTCGGACATCTTCTGTGTTGAAAATGAAATTATTTCTCTTCTTCTTCTTCATGGACACAGAGGACCAACTACCTAGCAAGACCATAAAACATATTTCAAAACTTCCGATGAAAAGAAATTGGGACAGATTTCTATCAAAAGTATCCTAGATATAATTGAACAAAGGTGGTGGTGAAGGCTAGATAACTGGTTGAGATCTCCTTGGGGCTACAGGTATAGGATTGATTTCTCTAGATTAATTTACATGACCAGAGTAAACTTCAGTCAGTGTTTATACTGTGTTTTAAGTGACTGTAAGGAAGCACAGTTTTGTCAAAACAGAAAACTACTTTAAAAAAAAAAAAAAGACTCTCTCACCTTCACCCTTACACCCTTACCACTCTCAATATAAGTGAATTAAAGTCTTGTAGCAAAAATTCTGCTTCTCTTAAAAAGTAAATGTATCAAAACTATTTTGATATTAATAGGGGCTTAATAATAGATAAAGCCTCAGGTTAAAATTCCTCACTTTTTACCATCAAGGTTTATTAGTGAGAATATTGATTTTAAAAAAAACTGTTTTAGCATCATGCAACATTACACTTGAATGTAACAAAGTGCACAAGAAACAACATTAAAAAGCACTGCAATTTAAAACTCATTTTCATAAGTAGATTTAGCACTTAAAATTTCAGTGGTTTTTTTGTAAGACAACAGGACTTAGACTTCTCAAGTGCATATACTGCTTTTGAAAACAGAACAGAAGCTATAAAGTCATTCAGCTCTTTCAAAAAAATGCTGACCTTCCAATTAAATTCCCAGAAGCTGCCTGCACACCGGAGGATCACAGCTACTATTGCAGTGGAGCTAAGCTCCAGTAGTATAGCGGTATAGTATGGTAGTATAGCACTACTGCAATATTTTTAGAGGAAACAACAGCACACACAATTTATTAGTATACATCAGTCCTAGGGAATTAACTTAATGACCAAATTTGCATGACATGTCAGCTCACTATGAAAAGAAAGGGCCATCCTACAAAGCAGCAATCAAGTTCTACACTAAATCTTTACTCAGTAGTGCTCAGTGCCAAATACATCTAGAGATGCCAAGCAAGCTTCATAAACACCAGTGACTCACAGACTGACCCACTCTGTAAACATTCTCGCAGGATATCATAAGCTCTACCATCAAAAAACATGAGAATAAATATGATTTATACAGCAACTCCACCAGTTAAACCAGCTCTGGATGGTCATGTTTCAGAGTTTTATGGTGACAAAGCACAGACCTCACACATGCACTAAATGTGAGCAGAAATGTAATTCTCATGGTGACAGAAGGAAGAATGTAGCAATGAGATGTGGGGAACAAGAATTTTTCTAGGGAAGTTGATGCTATGTGAAAGTAAGTGTTTTACATTCTTGAGGACAATACTCAAAAGAGTGAAATAGTTCCTAACGCAGTTATGTTTCTGATGGCAGATGGTTCTCTTGGCTGAACAGTGGTAAAGGTTCTTAATCAGGTCTAGAAGTACAGTGAACCTTCATATTGCCGAAAGAGAAGCATCACTCCATTAAAAGCAAGTTCATAAGCAAGTGTTAATCCCCATGCAATGTAGCATTTATCATTTTTCATGCAAGTGCTCATTCCAAGAGGATTATCACTTCCCCATCCTGCCCTCTGGCTGACTACACAGGGCAGAGAAATTCTTTATTCCATACAGAAGGGGAGAGGGAGGTTCGAGGAAGCTGTGATCTCCGGCTTCCAGTTTTGCTGTAGCTACTCCAATTTGGAAGTGGGAAGGAGCACAGGCCAATCTTGAAGCAGTTGCTCTTCAATGAGAGTACAGATATGGCTTCCCAGAAGCTGTCTAGCAATTAGTGACACATGCTATACTAGAAAGACAGAGAGAAGGGAAGTCAAACATGCCTTGCTAATGAACTTACACCTGTGTAGATCCCACCAGCCTGCCTGATCAGATGCACCTTTGATTTGTCCACTCACACAGTATTGCATGAAAGCTTGCTTAAAGTGGTTCTATTTGAAATGTCATAGATATCAAAAAAGTGACACAAATCAGGTACTGTAGGTACAGTTTTATAGCTAGTGAGTATATAAATCCATTTGGGTAAGTTCATGAAATTCCAGATGCTTTCCCTAATTAGATATGCATACTTCTAATGAACTGCCCTTTGAGATGTAAACAGCTTAGAAAACAATAAATTTAAAGTGGAACTATATTAGTTACAGGGTAATTTTGCTTTCCTTAGGGACATAATATCCTTACCTCTATGATCATACGTCTCCTTGCAGAACAGTTACAGACTACATACAGCTCACCTGAGTGCTCTTATATAAGAGATTAACTCATGCAACAATGCAATGGTACGTAAAAACATATAAAGACAAGTTGTAGACTAATAGTTACATCAAGCCCATCACAGAGACAAACAGAATATTATTTGTAACATGCGACACGTACATAAAGTCAGTAGCACTGCATATACAAAAGCAGCTAATAATGCTGATAATTTGTATCCACCATCCTAAATAACTCCTTAGAAATAAATGCTGCAACAAAAACTAGATTACATGAATGACATCTAGTGGACATACTCTTTCATAACAATCAACATTTTCCAACCAAAACTGTCACAAGCTTCACATTAATAAAAGCAAGCACCTGAGCATTAATTAAACAATGGTCAGAATTTTCCTGTTTTTTTTTTTTTTTTTTTCATTTTTCTGTCTTCATAAAGTTAATATCATCATGCGGACATGCCTTAATCTCTCCTGTGTCTTAAGACTGAATATTATTCACCAGAAATCACCAGATTCTCAAATTCTTAAGGAAATATAGTCTTAAAAAGTTTCTAGGATTGCAGACACTTTGCCAAAGTTCTTACTCATTTCAGTCATTTAAAGTAACTCCTTTGCGCTTCATTCAGCAATACTGGCCAGAAAGAGTTGATTTGTCCTGCTTGTACAATACTTTGTACAACAGATCCTGGTGGGGTTTGTTTTTGTTTGTTTGTTTGTTGTGGTTTTGTTTTGTTCTTTGTTTGTTTCTAGTTTCTAGCTACAATAGCAATACAAACAGCCATTTATATATGCAGGATGATTATGTCTGGAGTCACTGGGTGACACTGCACATGGGTTTCTGAGTTCTCTTTTAGACTGTTTAAACATGTTTGTGCTTTGAATGGCTGCACTGTGTTATACAATGATTGTGAAAAATACTTTCAGGAGAACAAAAGTGAAGTTCATTCTCCCGCTCTGGATCTAACAAGCAGATTAAACGAAAGCAGTGATCCAGCTGCAGTTGTTATCTCCTCAATGAGCCCATAGATCCTACTTTTATCCCTTTCCAACCAGCAACAGTGTGAAGAGCAATCTACTGATCAGGACTCTGTTATGCTTCCCTTCCTAGGGATTACAATTTGGCATGGATATACCTACCTGCAATGTTTAGTAACCCTGCAATACCTTTGGAGGCTTACTGTGCTGCTGTAAGTAACACAGACTAGATTCTTCACTCATCAATGGAAGAACATGGAGGAAACAATGAACAGTACAGATAAGAGACAAGTATGATGTCCACTAAATGACACTGAACATCAGTACACTCATGTTCTGATCCTAGTTTTGTTAGATGACTTCTCATGTGACCACAGGCAAGTGACAGACTGATGATCTTAACGTATACCGAGTTTAAATGACTGTAAATATGAGTTCAAGGCACAGAAATGCTCTGTGACAGATGTTCTGACAGAAAATAGCCTTGCAAAATAGTCCTGTAACATTTCCTTGCAGGAGATCAAAACTGAGACAGTATTAATTATCAGCTATCATTCCTTAACAGTAACCATGATTATCCAAATTTATTTTGCAAATTCAAAGTATTAGACAATCATTAAAAAACACCTTGCCAGCATTGCTTAAAGCAGAAAGGTGCAGGATGATTTCCTTCACAAAAAAAAAAAAAGTTTCAGGTTTTAAATTTAAAATGTATTTCATTTCCATCTGAAAAGTACCTGTGTACAGGTAAGATGTTTATTCTACACAGATACAAGGTCAGCTTCTTTAAAGTGCTATCTCTGACAGGATGGGATATATATGAATGAAGTTATAACTACACCTCACATCATATACACTGAGCACGTCTAAAACTGCCCAAGGCAAACCTACTGATTTCCTTTCCAGACAGCAGCTCTGCCCAGGAGAGAGGCTTGACAACTCATTGAAGGACTATCACCAGAAAGGTAACAATATAATGTTGTCAGTTTTGAATAACTGGAATTCATTTCCCATAAATGGGAACTTTTCTACACAGCATCCTACAGATGATTACTATAACTTTTCATTGACTGAAATGGAAAGGAAACAGAATCCCTACTCCAGCGCTTCCTACCAAGCAAAGGGCCAACCGTGGACCCCCATCATCACAATAAAACCAAAACATTTGTGTATTCAGTACTTTAAAAAAAAAAAAAGCCTGATACCCTTTTTGTTTTCTTATTTTACAGAATCTAGGATGACATAGGCCCTTCTGGCTTTCTCTTTCCTGCACCTTTTAAGATAAAGATAGAAAGGAAGCAACTATTCAAAACAAACAAACAAACAAACAAACAAAAAACTGTAGGAATGTAGTTCAAGGAGAGACAGTAGGCCACTAAAGTATCTGGGAGACCAGGTTTTCGTCATATTAGTCAAGTCATATATCTTGAGGACAGCCAAACTGTTCTTTGAAAACTGAAACCATGCAGTGGAGAGAGCACACTTTGCTGCTTGATAGCACAAAGTTTCTATTCAGTCAATCTATGAATACATTTAATTTTCATGTCAAATGGGCCATACTTTTGGCAATGACATTCCATTACTCAGTACAACAATATACAAAAACAGATCCCCAAGGCAGTTTGAAAAGTCCAGGTCAATATTATGTAGATGAGGTTCAGATAGTAAGAAGGGTCATCGTGCATTTCCTGAATCTAGAACTCCCCCCAAAAAATCTGTATTTCATTTCTTTTCTGTGCAAAAGTTCCATCTTCTCCTAGATTGAGCCATTACAAACCAGAAAGATTTTCTTCCATTAAATAAGTCCTAAATTGATTTTAAGAGGAGAGTTTTACACATAAAACAAAACTTCAAAAACAATCCAAGTTCTATTCTTTTTTGATTTTGATTTCAAGACACATTAACTGCAGAAGTATCCCAATAAAACCAAATAAAGACAGAAAAAAATGACAACACATCTACATTCTTCTGTGGAATAAGCAGTGTGAAATTTCTGAATGATTGATATTATTTTGTTACCCTCTCCACTGCAAAAAGTAGATGGTCATAAGAAGTTCTGTGAGATTCTCCAGAGCCAGGTTAGGAAAATTGGTGCACATATGCACCAATGAAAAGCACCTCTGCCAGATCAGTTGGGCAAACATGAATGAAATTTTATGCCTGGCACAACAGAGGGTTGATCCTTAGAGAATCTCAGTGACTCTCTAATACAAAAACATTAATGTTGGGTGTGATGACAGTGATGACGATGCACAGGCACAGAAAAGATAATTGATTAAAATAATGTATTTCCTGTCTTGTGATTTCACTTTCTATGCAGACAGCAGAATGGTTGTGCCCTTTGTGTATTCTGAACATATATTTGAGAAGTGCCTGTGAGTGCTAGGAATAAACTTGCAACAGCAATAATATCATATTTATAGGAGACAATTTTGGGAGGCAGGGGAGCGGCCAGAGAAGAGAGATTTGTAAGAGCTTGGTCTCTCAGTTTTCAAAGTGACTTTTACCATCATAGCCCAAACAGCCCTGTACCTTTAGCTAAAAGTTGGCATCTGAAAGTGCTGCCCAGTTGTCCACGTGGCTGATGGAAGGCTGATAAGGGGCCACAGGAAACATCCTGTAAACACACAGGTCATGAAAGACCCTCTCAGGAGAATTTGTCTGTTCCCAGTAGTCCAACTGGAAGATGAAAAAGTGAGTGTCTAGATCTCAGGCATGGTACAGGTAAGACAGCTACATTGGTGAAACCATGAGAATGAGGAAAGACCTTATCACCCCAAATGAAAGACAGTAACATGGCTTTACTTCTCTGCGCAATTACGTAAACCGGATGCTTTTAAGCTCCTGATTTCCTCTGGATAATCATGGAACAGCTGTAGCTAAACAACCTGTCTCATTATAGAAACTTGTTTAAAAAAAAATGTACTAATTACATTTAAGATACAGACCAGAACTCAAGGTTTGTGTTTTAACATCTGAAACTAAGCAAATTGGGATCTGGTTACACACAAGATATTGTTCCTGTAAATATGATCATAGGAGTGGCCTATTCCACCTACACCCCTCTGACTGAAAAGGAGATATGCTCAAAGCAGACAGTTCCTCAGGGGTTTCTCAAAAGGGTTCAGCACTCTAAAATTTACTTCTGACTTCTGTTGACTAGAATCCAGATTTCTTCACCTTTGTGGCACATTGCAAAGTTCACGTCCATTGAAAACCCTGGCAAACTGATTGGCAAACTTATATACAGACAGCTTTACAGGTACCATGAAAAATATCATGCACTGAAAAGAAGTTCAAATTCTTTCTTGCCAGTACTGGTGATGAGCAAACAGAACTGAAAATTCAGACATTTCATTCAGATGGTTATGCCACAAAGGGAGCACACCATCAGAAAATGAGAAAAACCTTAAAAGAGAAAAGTCCTTGTCCAGCAAACTTTACATCTCTTTTGTTAAGGGCTTGTTACTTGGACTAGGAGTAGATTTTCAAAGGGGCTACGTATCTTGGTAATTTCAGGAAAGAAAACCTAGCTGAAAACCTAGTTTTTAAATACAAAAAGTAAGAAAGGTCAGTCTAGAGATAATGCATTTCAGGGATGAATCACGCTGCTAGTTTTACAGTCAAGAAGTGATGAGGGATTCACTGAAATTACAAATATATACACACACACAGAGCTGAATTTGGCCTTGTAAACAGAAAACGAAATGAAGCCATTTGCAAATAAGACATTCTGGCCAAAATTATGAAATTGAAACTTAATGAAAAAAACACAGTAGCTTTCAGTATACAATGCTGACTGCGTTAAACAGAGCACTAGAACACTTACCAAGACAATTAAAAGCAAAATAAAGTACTAATTATGTACATATTTAAGATGCTTTCAACTTGTATTTTTTATTAAGTTTTGGTCAGTACTCTAATGTGACTCTGATCAGACTTCTGTCACAAGAAGATGTCATAAATCATTTAGATTTTGCCTTTTTAATATCTATAAAAGGATCTCCCATGATTACCCAGCCTTCCATGATTTATCAAAGTCTGACATTTTTCTGAGGATTTCAAGCTCTGTATCACTTCAAAGTTATAATTTGTTACCAATGTGAAAGCTCAAAATACAGCAAATGATAACAAAATAAGGTTGAGGCCATAAGAAGAAAAGAACAAGTTTGCTACCACATACTTGTTCTAAGTTACATCCAAGTATAACTTTCTGAAATGTAATTTTTATTATTTGAAGAAATTATAGTTCACTTGCACAAAATACCTCAAAACAAACATTTATTCATAAAAATTAGCATTGTGATAGTCACATATTAGTTTAGTAAGCAAAAGACCGTATATTCAATAACTGTGATGAGGGGTGAAAGTCAGGTTTTGGAGTTCTATTCTAAACTATATTGCAAAAGAGCTATGGAAGCAACTATAAAAGCAATACAATTGCAATAGTGCAGGTTAATTCAAGTTTCTAAAGAGCTTTGCAGTCTAAGTATAGCTTATGCTAGTAAAGTGAGAAATAAACTCTAGAAAGCACAATACACTTATGGTTGCCATCAGAATTATAACTGTTAGCTGATGGAAAGTTAACAGAACAAAACACAAAAACACAAAGCTCCACCCATCATAAACCTGTCCTAATTACTGGTTTATGAACAAGAAAACGGAGATTAAAATTGTTTATAATGCTGAGGTAATATTTCTAATACCTACTACAGAAACAGCATACAGAAACACAGAAACCATAGTTTAGAGAGGATTTTTACAAAAATGGGTTATTTACATATTGACTAATGTAGATTAAACTATAAGATAGCTAAAACAATCTCCTCTAATTTTGTATATCTAGAAAGCTGTCTATGAAAAAATAAACAAAGGATACCCTATGCATGCTTTTCATTTTGACTGTTGAAAAACAAAGGCAAATGGTGCTAAAAGGATCCAAGTTTCATTTATTCATCCAAATGCAGTAGGGTAAAGATAAAATGTTTTGTTTAGTCAAGTTTTTGGTTTTGCTTATATAAACTTCAGACACTTCAGATCTGTTTTGTACTTTCAACATACAGAAGTTCAAAAAGAGTTGTACCAAAAGGTCACGTTACAGAAACATAGCAGAATGCAACTACTTGTGTAGTGGATGCCTCGTTAGGCTGGGTCACGTTGCACTACAGAGCTCCATGCAGAGCTGGTCCTACAAAATATGGCCATACTGCTGTGCTGACCAGAGCAGCAGCAGCACAGCCACAGCTGTGCTGCACTACACCTGAGACAAGAATACTTGCAGGACCAAAATCATCCTTGCAGAAACAGCCACAACGTCTCCCCATCAATCTCAGAGATAATTTGCAAATCTATTCTAGCTAGTCCAAAAATTGATAGTTGACTATGCAGAGACATGTACCAAAAAAAAAAAAAAAAAAAGTCTCCTAGCTCAAATAGGCAAAGCCTTTACAAAAACAACTGATTTTGGTTTGGGTTTAGACCTGAGGAGGCCTGGCTGTAATGTTAGCCAGGCATAGTATTCTGCATAACAATGGAAGATTTTTGCTTCAGAGTTTCTACAGCCACAAGTAGAAAATCCTTTAATGTTATGATCACCTACATCTTCAGCACTGGGAAGAAAAAATACATTGAGTTTCTCTCATTCTCTAGTGAGAATGGAGATTGTAAAGCAACTGAGAAGTGTTTAGATGCCAGTTGTCCCAGACAAATGCTGAGAACTGTCTCTATCAGGATTTAAAGGACTCTAGCCAGAAACAAAAACAAAAGCAAACAACAAAAAAAAAAGACTGCCTAGCTGGACATAAACATGAGTATTTGATGAGAAGTGCCAAAAATTATGAAACAAATAATAGATTAATGAAATATATGCCCAAATCTCCTTAAGTTAGTATGACCTCTATCAAGATAACAAAATGATCAGCTAGAAAAGAACAAAATTTTCTTTGTTTACTTGAAGGGTTTCCCATACTAGCCAGAAGATAAAGCTTGCAGTGAAATTTTTTTCCTGTGCTTGTTTATATGATGAAGGTCATGTTATTTTAAGGAATTTCAACCCTTCATTAGATGTAGCAGGCTATGAATTTCATTAGGGAGATCTGAGGTCTGGTTAATTCCTTTTCCAACCTGTTGTCTCACTGAGCACCAGTGATTTGCAGCAAACTCAATAGAAAATGGCAAATACATAGGAACTCCCAGACTTCATAGTCACTTAGATGTTCATGTAGACTCGCAAGGTAAAAACAGTAAGTTTCAGAGTCAAAAGATTTCAGTTTGTGACTGGTATGGAAGTCAGATAACCCTTAAAATGAAAAAAAAAAAAAAAGCTTTCTCTGTCAGGTAAAAAACAATCTAGTCATCATGCTAGCTTTAAAGTCATCCAGTTTCAGTGAACACCTTTGATCTATTTCAGTGTTCTGTTACTAATCTATGGCTGACGAAGAAATATGCAAAATGCAGAAACTACAATGAACAACAGAACCTTGTCCTACCTAGACACAGATACATTAGAGAATACAGAAGGTCATGGGAAAAGTCAGTCAGTTCTCAATCTTGTAACACACAAAATCATGAATTCTAAAAGCAGAATAAACCAATGCTTTCTGCTTACCTGATACGGAACAACACTCCCATGTGCTGTACCCCAGCGTTTTGCTTCAATTTTGCAATTAAGGTAATTAGCTGCTACATGAGTAAGACATGCAACCTGGAAATAGAAAAAAAAGTAAAGTATTCAGGAAAGCTCAAACTTCATTGACAACTTCTCTGAAATTTCTGTACATTTGTATGTGGTTTATATACATAAGTTAAAATATTTTGTCACAAAAGCATTTTTTTTATATATTACATATTATGTATAGCCTGAATTTTTCATATTAAAAAAGTATATGAATCATGGAAGTGGTTGTGTAAGTACAACTCAAACAGGAAAACAATGAGTGTACTATAATACTAGCAATGACAGACAAATCTAGCATTAAACTACCTTAAGAGATAAGGCAGTTATTACCCTAAATTTGCAGAATGGTCAACAGAAGCAAAGAAAACATCAGTGTCTTGTCCAGATTCTGAAAGGAAAGGAAGCACAATGGATTTGTGAGCTAGAATTCACATTTCTTGAAAGTCAGTCCCATGCTTAAATAGGAAAGATTTTTTCTCAGTCACAAGATTACTTTTCTGTTTTCTCCTATTCTTCCCATTTTACATGTCCAAGCTACAGAAAGTATTTCAGAATTCTTCAGCTCCCACATGTTCTGCAATATTAAGAGGTAGGCCTCAATAAATCATCTGCTGTTAGAAGATAAGGAGAGATTTATCAAGTTATTAGTTAGACAGACAAAGCTGAAAAAGATTAATTTTCCGAAAAATATGGCACACTAAATTTAGTAACCATAATTTCAGGGGGTAAATATATATTTCGTAAGCACAGATATAACTTAGCAAAAACGTGAAAAATTGTGATACAGTAATGTAGGAAAATCAGTGGTTCTGTTATAATCAATGGCAGTTCCTTCATCATTATTTCTTTGGGAGAACAGTGTGTGACTGTATTTGAAGCCAAGTAATGCATTAAAGCGTAACAATTAGCATGCAAAGTTCTCGCTAATTCATCAGACAATGCATTTGTTTCACACTAGTAACTAGTTGTGACAGTAAGTGCAACTGTTTGCTTAAATAGTAGGCCATGTGACAATTTTTTTCCCCCAAAATATGATTTTCTTCAGATATCTCCCCTAGATGGAAGAAATTTGATACAATGATCAGTGATTACACTGTTCTGTACCTATTAATCAGGCTAATCTACATCAAAACACACAGCAATTAATCCAGAGTCCACCAATAATACATGAATTGTATCAGAATTTCTAGAAAAATTCATTTTCTCTTCCTTTCTTCATATACCCTGAAAAGGCAACACAAATGCCTCATTTTCAGATTTAAAGCAAGTATTTAATAGTAAGTCAAGGATACATTGATCTACTCTAGCAGAAAACCTAGGAAAACATACAGCAAATGAGAATTTAACTGCTGCCAAAAAACTATATCCATATATGCTAACTACAAATACAATGCCATGTTCTTGAGAACTACTGGAAAACACTTTGGAGTTGGGTTTCAGCTACAGTTTATTATATCCCAGTGCCACTTCATTCAGCTAAAATGTTAAACAACGTCTAGCCTGTCCCTCAGCAGGAGATTTGCTGGAAAATCTCAGCAATTAAGGAAATGGATCTGGGAATTATATAGAAAGGACTTTTCCTTCTGGTTTGCAACTTCTCTCAGTAACATAGAATGAAATGCTATGTTACAGAGTTTGATGAGTCACAAAGGTGTATTATTTATTAATAACAGATATCCTAGTCCTATCATTCCTGTCATTTTTCAATTTGGGGTAACACCACACAGTGATATTTTTCTACCACAGCAAATGGCTATGCAATGATGATGAAATTCTTACCACATTAATCGATAGATATTGTTCTATACTGTTTGTGTGCAGCACTACACAGCTGTTGTATTACAAATTTCACTAATGAGTGAGAAGCATCCACTACAACGGGCTTAGACTTTTACAGATAAAAGAACATCCTATGTGACATGTATTTAGCTTTTCACACTTCTGGAAGCAGATGCTAGGCTAATCTTAACTCTTGGAAGGACACAGTAAATTAAAACCTAGCAAAACAGAAATCCTACCATATTGATAGTGAATACAATCAAGTCAAGATGTCATTCTCTTTATTTGTTTGTAGTCTATGCTGTAGAAATAGATGTTTCACTAGAAAACTGCTATCCTTAAAATATATATATATTTTTAACAGCTTTGCAAATTCCTTGAAATGAATATAATTCTTTTAATGGTGAAAAACATACATGTACACGTTTCTCCAAAGCACTTGTACCCTGTACAATAGGAAAAAAAGATTTAAAAAATAACGCTCACTGGATACTGGAATTGCACCACTAAAGCTTCTGCTCAGAGGTTTGTTTCAGTAGCAATTGGCAGCAAGCGCCAGGGAAGTCAGAAGCTTAGTAAAGTCTGAGCACACATGGAGCTAAAAGTTGCTTAGACTATGTTAAGGCCTCAGTTCAGCGGGATAGTCTGAAGAATAACTACATTTCAGACAATGTACTGATCTTTTGCTTTAATACATATGCCTATGTATCCTGCTGAAACTGTTATAATTTTTTTCAATAAGTTGTGAAAGAAAAGGCTTTCATTTCCTTTTGACCTTCTTCTGCGTTGCGTACCTTGTTTATAGTCAAATCAGCCAGCCAAAAGGAAGTATTACTTTTATTATCATCATTATTATATAAATAAACTTCTGTTGACCACATCAAAGTAAGTATTTTAGTGCTTTGTGTTTTATGCATAAACATACTCAGTTGAGTAAACTTTGTGGCATTTTGCCCCTTTAGTAATAACCATCTAATGAATTCAGCAGACTTACAAGACTTGCTTATATTTCTACTGTCCCATGAAACTAATAGGCAGTCCCAGGACTATCTTGCTTTTCCCTTTCTCTCTTTTCCTGGCTCAGTTCATTCTGCTTGATCTCCTCAAATCTTTACTCTCACTGAGAGGGCACCACAAAATCTTTCAGCATATACACTATGTCCTTAATAAAGAACACAAAATTTATCTTCACCTTATGGTTGTTAAGCAAACTGCTGAATTCTAAGCATAAAAAGGACATCACAAATGAACATTTCTACAGATATTATAACCCCTAGAAAAAATGTTATCAAAATAATTATTTATCCAAATTCCCCTGTACTTCGAGACTCAGTGAAGACTTCATTGCTAGAGATACTTCCTGCACTAAGAATATCTACAGTACAACCAATCTCTCATAATGAAGATTGGGTACACCTGTATTACATATTCAGTTTTTTTAAACCTATTTTTAAAACTGCTTTCCTAAAACCTCATAGACCCATTTCTTTTCTCTTTTAATTAACAAGAGATCTGTAAAAGTAACCTTTGGACTTGCAGCGTTAAAGCAGATGTAATATACAACAATACAGACATCTCTGTACTCATTTGCTTGCAGAGACAGATTACGTACTGTAAATATGTATTCTCAGGTATCTACAGATAAGCATTTCTCTACTTCACATCAATAAAGGGAACACACACCTTAACATTCCTTTCTGATATTACTGTTGACGGCCAAATCACGCATTTGTTACATACTTACCTAAACCAGAACAAAAAGAGACCTGCATTAAAGTCTGAAAAGTTATGCTCAGCTTATGACAGAATCAGACAGATGGGAAATAAGATATTAAAAGCCACAAGGTGAGCAGACAAAGAAAAAAGACAGAATTTCAGAAGATCTTTTTCAAGACAGCACATCAAACAATTTACTACAATGAGTTCACTGAGTCAATCCATTATTTATTTATGTGCAAGCTCACCAAGTGTACACGAGCAACAAAAGAAGACAGGTAACTGGAAAGAGGAGAAAAATAACATTTTAATTAGATTCTTTACTTTCTTCTTTCTCCAACTTTGTGTCCATTTTACTGCTATGTATCTTAACAAGGCTTTGACTCTTATCCAAGTTGATTTATATTTTTTCCTCATTCTCGACTTATTTTTTCTTTAAAAAGGCATGTAGGATTTTAGGAACTTTGAGAGATGGGGGTTTTACAGCAGCACTGATAACTTATTTTACAACATACTAGTAACGAAAATATTAATTTATAGCTTTGTAGGAAAAAATCATCCTAAAAAAATTCAGTGCCTTATATTGCACAAAGGCCAATAATCTTCCACCAGGGCTCAGGAGGAGGCCACAACATTCCCAAGAGCTGTCAGTGAACATTACCTTATCTAAGCAGATAAGGGACTTGCTTCTAGCCTGGAGTTTAGAGCTCACCAGGAGCTTAAAAACAGCACAAGACTGCCATACACCCATAAGCCAGGCAGACATTCCCACCTGCAAGTACACAAAGTCATTGCCCAAAAAAGAGCAAGGTTTTACAAATTCACTACATCTGTGTAAGGCAGCAGTCTGACCACCTTCTGAATATGAATTCAGAACTATTGTCCCATAATCCTCCTCCCCATACTTTTTTCCCTCCACTTCAAGAGCCAGTAGGACTGCGGCTGCTTCCAACCTGTGCTTTGAAGAGCAGCAAATTCCATGAATGACTTTGAAGAGGTCTGCAAAAACAACCTGAAAAAGCAAGACCACAATCACGTAGGCCAAGGCTTACTGCTAAAGAGTCTTCACTCCCTCTAGAAAATGCCTGTGGTCATGTTATGAGCACCATGCTCTGGGTGAAAAGGGTTTTCTTCCCAGTGACACTAATTTCTTTTAATGTGAACCTCCATGAAGCGATTGTGAGTTCTCCCTTCACAAAATAAAACTCCTGGCATTGAAGCACCAGCACACAGTATAACCCCAGCCACAAACATAATTGTCGAAAGAGGAAATCAAATCCTTATCGACAAACAGCTACAAATTTAGAACAGACCTCATAGTAGGTCCTGTTTTAGGGCCTTCCAGCCAGACACTTAAGCAGGTATCCCAGTTTGTGCCAATAATCACATGCAGCTTGTGAGACTCACTGATTAAAGACATCCACTTGATAGAATAGGGTCCTTTTTCAGATAACAGCACACAGCAAATCACACTCTCAGAAACAACGCGTTAGGAGGTGCTTAATGAACTAATAACAATAAAAACAAAAATAACAATGGAAAATGCACACAATGAGAAAAACAAAGGCAAAGTATTTGAAAACCCTATGTAAGACACGAATTCTCAGAGGGGAAGAAGAGTAAAGATAGCAAAACAGACCTAAGTTTCAGTCTGCAATTGTGTAAATACTTTAGTGTGAAAACAATGCCTGAAAACTTGCTTTATTAAAAAAAAAAGTTTAGGCTATATAGAGACACTGAGGCATCTTCACAAACACAAGACATTCGCATAGCAGAACTGCTGAGTTCAGTGAAATGCAACAACAACAAAAAGAACTGATCTATGAATGATTTTCTTAATTAGCTATTTAGAACTTATAGAGGACCAGGATGGACACTTCTGTGCTTCCCACAGCTTCAGCATTCAGCAGAGATCATCTCTTGATTAAGATTCAATTAGCATTAGCAACAGACTTGATGCAACTAACAGATGTAGGACTTGAAATTTCAAAAACAAGCATTGTTCAGCACACGTCTCTTTTTCCAAGAGAAAGTAAATGGCAAATGGACTCCTGTCTCCTTAGTCTCTACTTCAAAAAAAAAAAAAAAAAATCACTTAGAAGGATTTTATGTGAAGTATCAGAAATAAAAATCTTGACCATAAAATCTATTAGACGGCACTGGCATGAGAAAGGGAAAAATTTTTCTTGTAGATGAGTTGAAGAAAGCAACATATTTTTAAAGGAAGAATCAATTACATTTTCTTAATGGAAACAACATACTTACAAGCTTTTCCTGAAACGGTAAATAAACATACTATTTCAACCGCTTAAAAAGTCCTGTTTTGGCTTCATAAGAACCCAGTAACAACTCTAATGAATCAGTCACTCAAAAACAAATCTATTAAAGAGAGCATTGAAGTTAAAAAAAACACAAAAGAACTCCAAAGTTCAGAAACAGTTACTCTGTACACTCTGTGCAAGATCTTAGTGCACGTACAGGTATACAACCCTTAATCACTTGGTCACATACTACCGTCTCTATCAAACTTCTGAATCATTTAAATATTAGGTACTTATTTACTATTTACTTTTAACTTCTTAAGGAATACACAGCCCAAATGCTCCACTGAATCTCCTAAAGAGTCCCTGTTGGCCTTTATGAAAACCATATGTCATGCACATTGCACCTTCTGCCATCCTGGGATCCTTTCAAAAGACACTTCCTTGAAACAAGGGTGATTCATCTGCCAAATTTCAAGTTTCCACTCCAAAGAATGAAGGCACTGAGTTTCTCAGGAGAAAAAAAAAAAAAAAAAGCCCATCAACGTATTTTCCCATAACTTGTTCCTGGCAACAGATGAATCACTTTAACAGTAACTTTGAAAACAAATCAGTTTTTGGCAATTCCATGACATGGAAAATTCAGCCAAAACAGTTAAAACTTTAGTGAACTTATGAGCAACCAAAACCAGACTCTGATAACAGACATCAGACAACCTTAGTAATGACACTTCTACAATCATTTCCTCAACTCTCCATCTTCTGTGAAGAAAGAATATATATTAAATGCATTGCCCTCTACATTTTTATACAGCTTTACCAAGTCCATGAAAAATATAACTTACAAAAAGTTTCTTCTGCTACATTTTGTATAGATTTTTTTAATTTTATAACATATTTCTTGTATTATTCTTTAATTGTAGCCTTTCCTGCTAAGAATCTATGCCTTTAATATGAATTACAACTTAAAATACTTAGGTTTTAATTCTATGGGTGCCTGGCTGTATTTCATTGATTGTTTAGAAAACAGCACAGACCAAATTCTTAGAGCGGCTTTTATCCATGCAAAGAACTGCAAGCATACTTGCAAAACACAGAATAATCTGAGCTTAAACGTAGTAGCTAAATTTGATAGCTGAAAATAAAAAGAGCAAAACATGCAAACAAAATCCAGACAAATAGACTTTGTTCATATAAAAATTAATTACCTGAGAGATCAGGCATCAAAACAACTATAGCAATTTTTCTTATTATTTGTAAGGGTAGTATCTAGAGGCTCCAGTTTGTGAAGGATTCTGTAGTTTTATTGAATCAGTAAGAAAGACGCTTTTCCATACAAAGCTGCCAACACCCAAAAGAAGTTGTATTAAGGCACTTCTCACTTTTGATCTTATAATCATAAGAAACAGTGCCATTTACAATGAAAGTATGCATACGCCCAACCAGTTACAGCACTCATCTTTTCTGTCACTGCATTTATCAGCATTAACACTTCCACACACACACACACACAAAAAAAGTGTGTTTGCCGGCTCCTGAGAAAGCTATTACTATCTGCTCTGTGGAGCACCATCCCTCCACAAAAATAATGGTAATTTCAACAGCTTGAGCTGTTGAAGAGTGTCCATAACTTACTCTCCCATAATATGAAATAGCCATTTTTTTTGTAGGAAAACAGGTTATATAGATTAAGGAGAAAACATACAGTCAGAATTTCTACACAGAAGGCAGGTATGTCAAGAAGACTGTTTTCTTTGAAGTACATCATCCTCTTGCATGGCTATGGGAGATAAACACCATTAAAAAGCAAAACATTGCTTAATTTTAACAGAAGCTCCTTTTCAAGAAAACCCTACAAAAGAATTTAAGGGAAAACTTTGCTTTCAATTGCTTTTGCATAGGCTGCAATAACAATCTCCTGTTGCACTCATAGCAATAGAGGGAGACGGGCAGTAGAAGAAGTCATGTATTATCTCAGCAGAACAACACTGGCATTAGTTGTAACACTAAAAGATCTTTGGACACTGCCCGTTAAGTGCTTATGTGCTAACGCACTACAGGGATGACACAAGAAAAACTCATGCAACTGAATGAAATGTTTGATATAGCACGTTTCAATGCAAGAGATTGATGTTGCAGAGAGACAGAAATATAATGAACACCCACCATTCATTTGTCCACGTTGCTTTTTTAAGCACTGTAATGCTGTCTGCAACACAAATGGGGTTCATCTGTTAAGATGTTAAGAGCTGTTAAGCAGCATACAACTCAAAAACAAACATGGTCCAAAGTCCTATTAGATTTGTGAAATAAATGGGTTAGTATTACCAATCTGTCTGGAGTCAAAATATGGCACTTCTGCATGATAATATGTTTTGGATAATGACAGCAAGTTTGTACATGCTTCTCTGAAAAAGGAAATTTCTCCTTAATAGGTTTAGAAGATTATTTAATTAGTACCACAAAAAAAAAAAAGATATATTACAGAGTAAGCTTGAATGAAGTCACAAAATAATTTCACATAATCTTCATCACAGAAATCTAGTACTACAAATATTCATTCCAAAGAAGGAAAAGTATTTTTACAAATAGCTGAACTCTGCCTTTTAGGTAGAATTTAATAGATATCTGTTTTTTGAACTCCTAAACCAGAGTCTGGACACTTTTTTATATAGCTTTCACTATAACATAATAAGAAACTAATGAATCATGACCTCTGGCCTAATCACATCACTACGCTGAAGGGTTCGCAATTTAGCTGATGAGCTGGAAACAATACAGCTTAATACATAATAATAGAAACACGGAGAAATAGAGTCATGGCAGCCAAACTCCATCAGGCCAAAAAGAAGTCATTAGTCCAAATTTGTTCCAGCATCATCCTTTACTTCATCTTTAAAAAAAAAAAAATGGCAATCAGAGCTATCTGAGATGGTCATATCAAGCACTGCTCAAACCTTAGTTACCATTCCTTCAGCGTACCCAAAAATTACAGGCTTGTGAAGGTTTATTAGATTTCTAGAGGTTCAAGTGCACACAGACATCACTAATTTTACTTAAAGTTTTCCATGACATAAAATTGAAGCCTGTTCCATCAAGTTACAGCCCTTTAACTTGTTGTGCACAAAATGTTGAAAGGCCCTATCCAAATCTGACCAATCTACAGAATGACTTCTGCAGACTTTAGTGAGTTTAGAGAGGGATGACGTTTAGGGGTACAATAAATGTGCTTATTCTGCTACTGGTTGCTTAAATCATTGCCATTTCTTTTGAACTACTCAGGTTATCCTTCTTCTCCTAATACTTAGCATGATCCTGAAATGTGATCTGTTGGTAATAAACTACAATAAACATCTTGATTCCATTTCCAGAATTACACCCATATTCAAAGGTCATCTATATAATAAACTCATTAAAAGAAATATCTTCCTTTGTCTTCAAACTCTCCCCCTTTCCCCCTCCAGATAGCTGTTTTTATTTTTTTCTGTGTATTAAATGGGCATATTTTTCCCTATCTCCTTCCTAGTCTTTCTGTAATTGACGACAGAGGTAGCTCAACACTGGAAAATGAAGCTGCAACACATCCAGGCTACTTCATTAGCACAAGAAACAATAGTAACAAAGACAAAAAGGCACAGACTTCACTGTCAAGTACCAGATGACGAAGAAATTTTCCTCGCAATCTGGCTAAGTACTCTGTTTACAGAGTAAAGAAAGCCACTAAATCCGAGATCCAATTGCAGTATGATCTACCAACGACTAACTAATCATTAGAAATCACAACACACATTCCACAGAGGCCAATATTAAATTGAGTTACTGTCATGTTAGTGTGGTCTTCTGGTCTACTTCAATAAAATTCTGGCTACTTAAAACCCCGAGGGATAACTTCTGTTCTCAGTTATACTGAGGTCCTCAACTGAAATTTTTAAGAATAGCTAAGAAAAGTGTCTTACGCACAGTACATATCTAAAGGAATGCTCACTTTAATTTAGATTTTATTATCTTTCCATATCAGAGCTGTGCGGTGAAAAAGACAACACATCTCCATACAGTGCATACACACTTTTCTAACGTGACAGAATATGATGTTTTGCAAAGGTGATGCTTTATAAGCTTGTAAAAAAGAACTCTTTATTCAAGCCAGAGCCAAAACAAGACAACTGTGTAAGTGTCCTACTAGCTTGCCTCTGAAATCACCAGAAACAATGACCTCTGGCAAAGCACTCTTACTTTCTGTATTCAGTGAGCTCACAACTTATCAAGCAGAGAAGCAACAAGCCACCATCAAGATACCTGAACAGCATTTGAGTTCCAAGATTGGTATTTCTCACACAACTCACTGCTGAGGGATCCTATGATGCCATGTATGCCCTACAGGCAGCATGTAATCAGTACCAGTTTCACCTATACTTAATAATTTGTAAAAGACATGTCACGAAAGCTCTGAACAGAGAGCACTCAAAGCACCTTAAACAGATATGCCTTAAACACACGCATTTTGGGAAGAAGCGATCCAAAACCACAAAAAAACAGTTTCTAAACCTCACCATTTTCTCAGTAAAGTAACCGTCAAACTAAAGCACAGAGATAGGATGTAGAAAATAATTTATGTCAAATTGCTAGGTTTTTCTAGGGTCACTTTAAAATTTGGAGAAGATGAAGAGTTTCCTATGACAAATACAAAATTAAAACATAATAATCAGAAGCAGCGAAATGTCTGATGAACAATCATATAATACAAACAATATTAATTGCATTATCCTGTCTGTGGAATCTGGAAAAAAAATACACTCCAAAATTGTAGAAATGTTAAATGTAAAATACTTCTTGCAGATTTTCAATCCAAGAGAAACCAACTATTACAGTATTTGTTGGAGCCTGGTTGTAATTAAATACAGGAAGGATATTAAAACTTCCAAGAGATTTTTTTTTTTTAAAGCCACAACAGAAGAAAAGGCACAATTGCATAATTGGAACCAAATCTAAAACCCACTTCCTTCTTATTTACTAGCATCATCTAAAGGACACTATTTAGATGCTGACGCTGAAAGGTCTGGAACTGACAACTGTAAAGCATCTGAAAGTCAAAACTTTCAAAGGAATTGTATGACATGGGTTAAAAGTTTATAGATGATAGATAAAGAAAGTTAGTGCTCACTGCAAGACCACATCCTAGCGGTCACTGTATCTCTGTTGTCAATAAAATCCTAGAATTCTGTTCTGTTGTGGGGAAAGAAATTCTCTTTAGTAGTAATAAACTGCTGTAGAGCTATTGGGCAAAAGTGCTTGATACACAGAATGTGAAAGAAAGATGTCTTTTTAAGATATTCTAAAAATAACATTTTTTAGAGAACAGGATTTCACGTATCGGATACTCGTTCTACACAGACCAGTCAAATAAACAAACTTGCCAGTCAGTGGGAAATTTCTTTAAAAAGCTTCACTGATGGTTGAATTCAGTTCAGTGCTCTTTGTCGTTAGCTTATCTGTGCAGGTAATTAACATCAAAAGCATCCCCCTACAAAAAAAGAAAGCCTCTTGCATTTCTATAAGGCATGCAGAAAAGTGATAGCATAGATACAGATGGGCATGTACATGCTAGTTTATTTGCTATAAAATAAACCAATTGTTTTTTCAGGAATTTCCTACAATTTAAGTGCTTTAACTCCTTTTTCGTAGAGTCATAGAATGGTTGGGGTTGGAAGGGACCTTAAAGACCATCTAGTTCCAACCCCCCTGCCATGGGCAGGGACACCTTCCACTAGACCATGCTGCTCAAAGCCCCATCCAACCTGGCCTTGAACACTTCCAGGGATGGGACATCCACAGCTTCTCTGGGCAACCTGTTCCAGTGCCTCATCACCCTCATAGCAAAGAATTTCTTCTTTATATCTAATCTAAATCTACCGTCTTTTAGTTTAAAGCCATTGCCCCTTGTCCTATCACTACAACCCCTGGTACAGAGAGTCCCTCCACACCCTTCCTGTAGGCCCCCTTTAAGTACTAGAAGGCCACAATAAGGCCTTAATATTGCTCAGTTAAGATATTATATATAGATAGATATTATATATAAGATACTGTACATACATATATATATATACACACATATATGTATAGTCTTGTTTCAGAGTTCCCAGTTCAGGTGAAGGGATGGACCAAAGGTGTAAGCATATTAGCTCAGAAATATTGACAGAAGCCAAAAGTTTCACATAGGTCCTTGCTGTCATAACACTTACTAGGAGGACATTTCAGCAGCACTTTTGCGTAACATACAGAAAAAAATGATTCCTTTTTTCTCGTTAAAAATGACTACACTCCAGTGAAACTCACATTGAAGGAAAAGTTATCATGATGCATCTGTTTGACATCTAGATCCCACAATCAACAGCAATAAGAACTTAAACTGAAAGTCTACAACTTCAGGTTCCTTATTGCTTTGACAGCATCTGTGAGAGATTTCAAAGGCTCATTCTTTTTAAACATTTATCACATGGAGAGCCAGCTTTAGATATCTCAGCTTGCTGTGTAAAACCATAATCCCTCTGAAAGCATGGATCTTTCAAGAACCTGATTGTACCATGTAATTGTCTAACTTTCCTCTAAAACATTACCACCAGAAGTACTGAGAGCATTTTTTTTACACTAATTATTTAGATTTTGTTCTTTTCTCATCTTTGATGACATTGACCTTTAAAGATTTACAAGTAAACAACAGCTTTGCAAAAAAAGAAAGAAAACAGACCAGGGCAACTAGATGACTAGATGTTCTCAGAGAGATTCAGCTGCCAGTTACATTTTTTCTTCATTTATTTTAACATGTTTTTTTAATGGGATTGATCACATTGGTTTGTTTTTTTTTCTACCCCAACATCTCATCCAAAAATACTTTTTCCAATTAAATAAATGTTCTCATTACAGTCTTGGGTCAATACCCCAGAGTTCATTTGGACTGAGGTAAGTAGGGTTATCTAAAACAAAATAACTTTTCTGAATAACAACTTATACACGTACTCCATTCCAAAATATCAACTTATTTCAGTTTAATTTACCCAATTTTGAAGTAAATAAAAACACTTATTTTGCAATTAAAGTGCCCATGTATGGAATTACTCTTTAATAACTTTTATGTAAATATAATTTAATAACAAGTATGGACTGAGATAATATATAAAGAAGCATAAATATAAAAAACTGTCCCTTCACCACTGTGTACTTTTCCAGCTAAACACATAGAAGTTACCACGTATCATGCTTTGTTCACTAATGTATCCGAGTGTTCACCCCCTTTCTTGTGTATGTGAACAAGTGGCCCCAAAGGATAATGATGTGAACTGAGATGGAAATTTCACAAAGATAGAACACTTCTTTGCACAGCCAAAGCTGTCTTAACCAAGGGAAAATACTCTAAAGACAACTGTGCTGACAAAGTAAGGTGAAATGAAAGACTTACACCAATATCTAGCTTTAACTCTTCCTACTTTCAGCATTTGATAAAATATTGAATAACAATCCAGAAGACTCCATTAAAAAGCCAACAACCAGAGGAAAGAAGAATCAAGAAATAACAAAATGACTCTGAAAACTACTGGAATTCCTTTAATAAAATTAGAAATGAAAAATATTAAGCAAAAGTTGCTAATATAAAACACTATAAAATACCTTAAAAAAAATACTTCCATATATATATAAAAATGTTTAATAAGAGTTTAACATATATTTAAAATATTTTTCTAAACTGCTTATTACATTTTGCAAATACAGACACAACATGTACAAATACAGAAAAGTGTGATGAAGGGTTCAGTCCTTACAAACACTGAAACAAATAAAAAATTCTTTGTTAATTTAAGCAAACACTTCCCCTCCTTTCCAGATCTGATTTCAGTAAGTATTAAAACAAGTGAAACGTCCCAAGTCTCAATCATCATCTTACAATGATATAAATTGGAAGGGACCTCTGGAGGTCATCTGGTCCAACCTCCTGGTCACAACAGAGCCAACTTAGACCAGGTTGCACAACAGGCACTGTACCATCTCTCAACTGTACTTGCAGGTATTACAATCTAAAGAAATGAACAGCAATGTAAACAAACATACAATTGAACAAAGAAGAAAATAATGGAGCACTGTAATAGCTTTGATAAGGAGTACACACAGCCTTGACATACATTTTAAAATGTACATCAAAATTTCTACATAATCACGTTCCCTGTTGCTACCAGCAGGTATCTACATTAGCAAACCAATGTATAACCTGATCATGTGCACCTTGTAGCAACACCACTTTCTTTTCGTGAAGTATGCATCATTACATCAATGTTCAAATGCAACTTGAAGTTCTCATTATTAGTGGTATATGGTACAGCTGTCATGATGAAAACATCTTTGCCTTTACAATTTTGATGAGATTTTTCTTAAATGTGTTTAGAGAGAATGCTGCATCTTCAAGCTTACTTTATTTTTTAATTCCCAGAGACAGAAGGCAGGTCTCCCAGATTAGATTGCTAACCTGCACATGGGTCAGGGGCAATCCCAAGCACAAACACAGGCTGGGCAGAGAATGGCTTAAGAGCAGCCCTGAGGAGACAGACTTGGAGGTGTTAGTTGATGAGGAGCTCAACATCAGTCGGCAATGTGCACTTGCAGCCCAGAAAGCCAACCGTATCCTGGGCTGCATCAAAAGAAGCATGGCCAGCAGGTCAAGGGAGGTGGTTCTCCCCCTCTACTCTGCTCTTGTGAGACCCCACCTGGAGTACTGCATTCAGCTCTGGGGCTCCCAGCATAAGAAGGACATGGACCTGTTGGAGCAGGTCCAGAGGAGGGCCACGAGGATGATCAGAGGGCTGAAGCACCTCTCCTATGAAGACAGGCTGAGAGAGCTGAGGTTGTTCAGCCTGGAGAAGAGAAGGCTCCAGGGAGACCCTACAGCAGCCTTCCAGTACCTAAAGGGGACCTACAGGAAAGATGGGGAAGGACTTTTTAAGAGGGAATGTGGTGATAGGAAAAGGTAATAATGGCTTTAAACTAAAAGAGGGTAGATTTAAATCAGACATTAGGAAGAAATTAGGAGGTCCTTTGTAAAAAGTGAAAACCAAACATATTACTGTAGTAACTACAACCAGGTCATATAAAATGGTCACTGACAGAGTGGCAGAATAAGGAAGCTGTTACTGACAGCATTATTTTCATTATTATTGTTGTCATAAGTTGTACTAATTTGCATTGTCAAAATGGTGTTTTTAGGTTCAAACATCTACACAACTAAAAGCATATATATTTTTTTAAACTCCTACCTGAGATGACATGAGATTACAGTCAATGTGCAGTCCTTTCCCCGTCTTATACCTCTGCAGCAAACCAGCCATAATTGCTCCACATGTATACAACCCGGTAGCAAGATCTGTCATGGCTACTCCTACTCTAACTGGCTCACCATCCTAAAGAAAAAGAAGAAAACACCCCAAATGAAACCAAAACAAACAAAAAAAGGCACAACATTACTTTGTTATAGTACATTCTACATAAGCTTTGTCTTAAAAAGTGTTTACATGTTTCTGCATTGCAAGCAGCAAGAGATTTATTTATTCTCAACTTTTGCTGTTTGCTAAATTCCTTACAATTTGTCAACACATTCTGGCTCTGTGATAGCCACACATTTTAGAAGCTTCCTTTCCTGAGTCTTTTTTTTTTTTCTTTTTTGCCCTTTGATATAATTTCTCTTCCCAAATTTACATCAGCAATACAAAAATGATCCATTAGAAATGGAAATTGTTTTGAAATGACATGCTTAATATAAGTATTCTAAGTCCAGTAGTCTTTATAGATGGGAAATAGCTGCTGAAGCTAATATGAACCAGCAATAGCTATATTTTTTCAACAGCTCTGAGCTGTATGTCATGTGTACTCTTTTGTTGCAGTTTGTTTTTAAGCTGAAGAATGGCCCCTCTGCTACTGTAGATCCCAATCATGTTTTGTTGTCCTGTGTTCAGTAAAACAAAAATGCTTCTTCAGCAAGAAAGAATGTTTTCTGAATAGGCTGCACCACGATAAAGATATCTAATGTGTGTAATGATCCACTTGGAGATATAAAGGGAATTTGCATCCAAATTGTTTTTCATTTAATTGAGTTCAAGTTATTGCCCTAATGAGTCATTGAAATTTTCAAAGGCATATTCATCTGACACCGATGTATCTGAATATGTTAAAGTAAAAGCTTTCTGTTCATCAAATATGAAACTTGAATGTAGTATTTAACCAATAAAATATCTATAAATTATGTCTTCCAGGACAATTTGTGTCATTAGTGTAAACTCAGCCCTTTTAACACATTTTATGTTAAAAAAAAAGTCTGGCCTGAAGCATCAACTTTCATTTCAAAACAAATTTGATTCCTCTATATTGCTTGTAAGTCTTCATACTAGAATTTCAGATCTCACAGGTACCATAACATTTCTAATACAGAGGTAATCAAATACATTAGCTTGAACAAGCTATGAGAGCTTGAATTCCATGCAGGTTTCCCTATGTGCACATAAAAACACAGTTTAAAGATAGCATTCTACTCTACACTGGATGTGTTTGGTTCAGTACAATCAGCAAAAACAACGCTAGCACAAATGCAGTTGTCTGTGCCTTTAAAATCAAACTAACTTTTGTGGTAGCGCAATTAAGGTTCAGAACTTTTCTTGGAAGCCTTTCAAAAATAGTCAGCATTAACTCATTTCAGTAATAGCTAGTTCTCAGCAAAAAAGAGAAAAAGGTAAGACATCCAAAATTTCTTTATGCAGGAATCTTCTCTCAGATCTCGAAAAATCAGATGTAGAAAGTATATAATCTTGTATTCCTTTCAAGAGTTTTATACTGTGTGCCAAATGTGATATTATTGTGTATTTTTGGTACATTCCACTTTTGTATTACATTTTTTCTTCCTTCACTATAACCATAATAAAAAGATAACTTGGAAAAAAATACACATTCTAGTCAGAAACTTCCATTTCTTCCACTGTGATCTCTTTACTGCCTCAAAATTAGTGTTATATAAAGTATTGCAGGAAAAAAAATGTTACAAATCTTCATTACTTAGGTCACATATAAGTTTTACTCAAACTCACATGCTGGTAATATATAGATTTCATGGTATAATACTCAGAGTTTACTGACTGGAGGCATAGCTGCTCAACCTCGTAGTTTGTCTACTGCAGCTAAGATCTATAAGACCGCCCCGCAAGCACACTGAACAGCTTGTTTACTGAAAGGAAGTTTCCACAGAGCACCATTATACTGATGTTATTATGCTGATTATGAATTGCTACAACAAGACAATACAAAAACATCATCTGTTATAACTTTTCTTTCCTTTTTTTCATCAGTTCACAAGACTGACATTTTCAATTTATTGTAAGAAAAAAAATCATAATCTAGTTTACTATGGTATGCTTCAAGTAATCATGTTACTTTTAGTATATGAATTCATGTTATCTAGCCAACAAATAACAAGGTTTAATAAAGAAAAAACAAGTGAGCAAGATTCTTTCTTCCTCTTTACTTCGGGTATTTCTCTACAAGCTGCCTGAAATAAGCTTTTTCTACTTTTTTCAGAGCTGGCTGTGATTAAATTTCCAAAAAAAATCAATCACATGCATAAGTGTAGAACATGGGAATTTTACTTTAAAATAACAATGTATTAATAGTTAACTTTCAAGCAAGCATACAGTATGATTTTAAAACCTTTTTGGTCAATTTTCACCACAACAAAAGGCACACTTGCATCTTTGAAGCTTTGACCATTGAAGTCTTTGAAACAAAACTGTACCTCTATACACCAGAAAATGTTTTTCAGAAATTGATAAAATGTATGACCAACTTCAAACGAAGAAAAATAAGAAGCACGTTTTAGCATGTTTATTTTAATCACGCAAGAGAATGACCAAGTTTGAATGAATTGTTAAAAGCTCCCAGTGACTGGATGAAACTGTTACCAACAATGATTTACATTGCCTCAAGTCCTGGTGAGGTGATGTTAACATCTGGATTTCCAGTGTAGATCTTAACACAACCTTTTAATTAAACCCATCTTCATAATTGCCACTGAGGAATATCGCTCCCATAACACTTGTATGTTCTGTCATTCAAATATTTAAAAGCCTTACAAGAGTCCTGTGTTTTGTTTCGTTTTTCCCCCTCAACTTTTCAACATACTGTCTTTTATTCAGCTGGTAATAACAACATTTGCCCTTTTCTAACAATTTATACTTCTGTCTAATTTTGTCTGGTACATTTTGAAGTGGGCATGAAGTTTCTGGCATTCTATTAGAAGCACTGACCTTCACTCTACAGTTACTGTGCTCTGTCATTGGTTACTATACGTGCCTTACACATTTGAAGAGAAGTATCTGTAATGACCACATCCAACTTTATCTTCTTGTGTTCTGAGACAGGACACCCTATGAGTACGTATCATTAACATAGCAGCAATGGGCAGTCTTAGGATGCTAGGCATGAGATGTTTTAGCTTCCTCAAACAACGCTCCACTTTTTTTTTTTTTTTTTAAACTTGCTTCTGTATAGAAGGAAGGACTCTGGTTACAATAATTGCCTGGAGCACAGAGTTTGCCATTGTTATCAGCAGAAAACAAGTCTACTGGCAGAATATCGATGTTACAGTAATGTCCAGATCAGTCATGGTTAGCTTTTAACAACCCACTCAAGAAACATGAATATCTGACAATAAGCACAGAAACTTGAGAAGCCCCTTGTTTATTTAGGGCATGCAAGTGTCATGCTCTAAAGATCTGCACTACTGGTTCCAGACAATCAGGAGCACAGAGGACAATCTAGTATTTATGACACAGAGAACAGACTTGTAGTACTACCTCACTCAGGAAATGACATTTGGAGACCACATTCCCTGCATTTGTACATAATTCAGGATGGGTTAAGTAAATGCCTATTTCACCAGCATTTTTCTCTGAGGTAAAGCCATATTCTATGTATGCCTGGAATCCAGATACTAAGCTACCTCTGTAATGCTTCCTGCACTGCTGTAACTACCAAAGATCTTGGATATCAGTGGGAATAGGTGCACATAAAGCTTTTTTGGAGCCACTAATGGCATGTCTCTGTATATTTTCAGGCAGGATGACTGAAAAGACACTTTGTCAGTTATCTGGATGGCTTCACAATTCCCCCTTTTAAAGGGCTGAGGGATTCACTATATCAAAGCGCAAGTGAGGCTTCCCACACAAGTATGGTTCCATTAGCCAAGAGTCAACAATGTGTCTATTAAAGCTCTTGAAGTGACTGCAAGTCACTTAACAGATTAGCGTAAGTTACCAATAACTTATTCGCTGTAAATTTAGAATACCTTTTTTCTTCCATTTTCTGTTTCTTGGGCATTAACATTGGTTTTGTGAGCCTGGAGTGAGATACCTCAAGGACTTAAGTACTATAATTTTATTAGATTCACAGAGATAAGGCCTCTTGTTGGATTGTGGAGGGCATGCATAACAGATGTGTTAGCATAGGCTAGCTTACTCCATGCACTAATCACTGTAGTGTATGTCAAAGATTCTGTTAAATTTATAAGTTGGGCACCGTACCTCATGCCCTGTGATATGCATGAGACCAGTAACAGCAGCTGCAATGGAGTCATATCCACCTCTCTGAACCATTGGACCAGTCTGACCATAACCTAAAACACAGAGAGCAAATAGTAATTCAGTCAAGGACAAGTACAACACATCATTTTATAATGAAAAGAAAAGGAACCAATTAATATTTCTCATCAGCTACTGTTCACAAGTTGTCCAGACAGTACAACCAATGAAAGCTATTGTATTCTACTTATTCCTGTACATTTTTAAGAGTAAGTGGCTGGTTTTATCCTGTGCTGGTTGATGATGTGTTTGATCCTAATTCTGGATAGATTTCATATCTCCACTTTACTTCATTATGTTCTTCCAACAACCACTGCAAAATCTTCATTGAGATCTTCCTGGATCAGCTGAAGAGGTTACCAAATCCAGATATCAGTTCTACCTCCCTGCCAGGTATTACGACCTCTCAATCACAATACAGCCAAATAATTTAAGGCTGAAATTGGAGGCTGTTAATGCACTGTGCCTGTGAAATGCAATGACAAAGTGGTCAAAGAGCCAAGGCTGGTTTCTTTTACTCTTCCTTTTATGGAACTAGTGAACACCAGCACAGAGAAGAGCAGTCTACAACGAATCAAAAATGGTTGATTCCTATTATTTAAACTAATAGAAACTATCAGAGCCCTTAGAAGTCAGAGACTTAAGTTTCTCCTGCTCCTTAACAAGGTAGCAAATTCAAAAGCTATTCTCATGCTTTCTTTTCTCTTTTCAGAAATCTCTAGCAGAAATACCCTAAATTACAGGAGCAAACAGAGCTATCTGTTACAGACAAGAACACTAGTTCGGCTGGCACTTTTAATGCACTATTTCTATATTACTCTTAGCTGTGAGGATGGTATTAAAATAAAAATCTATCATGTACCAGCAAGATAGAAATTTCTCATTCTCCCAGAATAATCTTCTGGGAGCCTGTTTGGTATATGTGACAGTCAAGATTGGCTTTATTGATTATAGCACAAAATCAAAAATCATTACGCATTGCGGTAACCTCCTTCAATTCGTCCATTTGGACCAATGCTCTTATGTACAAAATTCATAAATTACTCCTAATGCACACCGCAAGAGAATAATAATCACTTCTAAACTGCAGTTAAAGTACTTTGTTACTCCGACTAATATTTAGTAATTCATACCACGCAAAACAGTATCCACCAAACCCACCAATTTCCCTCATTGTACTACAGAATATCCTAATTACCTGCTAGGACATTTTTCTGGGAGACATCAGATCCAAGTTGTTCAAGGCTAAGGAGGAACTCAGCTTCTACACTCAGTGTTACAAGGAATATCAGGATACTGCAGACAGCATTTACTTTATCAACGTAGCCTCAAAACAAGTATTTCAGAATAAAGGATTCACACTTTTCTTATGGTCAAACCTGTATCTTATTGACTTCACTAATCACAAAAGGGAAGAAAAAAATTGTCAGTTTACCCAGTTTCATTAAAAATTGTTTCTCTGACAATGGCAGACTGGAAGACCCTAAAGAGCAACTAGTAACCTTTCCTTTTATATCTACACACTTAAGTTTACAAAAAATATTCTGTTGATTTTCAAGTATAACAGGACTTGCAAATAAAATGTTGGATCCACCTAGAAATGCTCTGAATGGCTCTAAGCATACACAATTATCTCATTGAGATGAACTGTACCATTAAAATCATTTAAATATGTGTGGGCCCACTTCAAAAACAAGATCTTGCTCAATAAAAAAAAATACTCAAAACAACTTTAATTGAATAGTGAAAAGCATATTGAAGTAAGTGAGAAATTACGCACTGGCCTCAATTATTAACAAAGAAAAGACATCTCAACACATCTGCTCACACAAATGTTGTCATAAATAGAAAACATCTGAAAATTAAACATTTAGTATGTAGACAGAAAAACTATAAAGTTTTTGCAGAGCTCTTCTGGTAATGACAAACACCCATCCCTTAAACACTAAATTCAGAAAAGGTAACAGGCAACTTTTTCACACATTTTTCTAGTGGTATTTTAGAAACGTAGATTTTAAGTCCTTTTCCACACGACAACAGCCTAATTCAAGACATAAAGGATTATTTGATGTCTTTCTGGTTAAAATCACAAGTCCTAAAGCAGTGTCTAATTGGTTTTCAAAGGTCACAACAAATTAAAAAGGAAAAACACATAATTCTGTTTTTGAAAATCTTTTTAAAGTCTAAATTGACAAAGCTAGTATGGGGGCAAAAATCTATTGTCATTATAGATGGCTTGGCCCAGGAATGCCTGGAAGAAAAGAAAGCTGTCTAACTCTACGAGTTAAGTGAAAAATAGCTATTTCTAAAAATGAAATATCATCCAGACAAAAAAAAAACAACTGCTGAACATTATTATTTGAGTGAACTACACAGGTCAGTGGAGCAACCCAGTGCAGATGTTTTAGAAATAACTACGAATACATATACAAAAAGCTTGAAGGAGAGCACACATATTAAGAACATTTTCATTCTGGTGGACAGATCTCATCGTAACACACACAGACATATACATACATACATATATAAATAAACTTCAGGATATAAAAATGCCACCTGAAGTTTAAGTTTGTCGAAATACCCTGCATTCACACTTGAATTCATTGTGCAATGGCACAGATTTGCAATCACATGTGGTTAAATCTAAAAAGAGGTTCCAGCTTAGTAAAACATAGTTCAGGGCTTATTAAGTTTAGCCACAACAGAAAATACTTCGGCCTAAAAAGATCTCTGTTGACTAGGGACATGGGGGTATGGGTTGACGGCAAGTTAAACAGGAGTCAACAGTGTGCCCCTGGCAGCCAAAAGGGCCAGCCGTGTCCTGGGGTGCATCAAGCACGGCATTGCTAGCCGGTCGAGGGAAGGGATTGTCCCGCTCTGCTCTGCGCTGGTGCGGCCTCACCTCGAGCACTGTGTGCAGTTTTGGGTGCCACAGTATGAGAAAGACATCAACCTATTGGAGAGCATCCAAAGGAGGGCTGCGAAGATGGTGAAGGGTCTAGAGGGCAAGACGTATGAGGAGCGGCTAAAGTCACTTGGTTTGTTCAGCCTAGAGAAGAGGAGAGGGAGGGGAGAGCTCGTCGCAGCCTACAGCTTCTTCACGATGGGGAGCAGAGGGCCCGGTGCTGATCTCTGATCTCTGGTCACCAGCAACAGGACCCGAGGGAACGGCATGAAGCTGCGACGGGGGAGGTTCAGGCTGGATGTTAGGAGAAGGTTCTTCACTGAGGGGCTGGTCGGGCACTGGAACAGGCTCCCCAGGGAAATGGTCACAGCAGCAAGCCTGTCGGAGTTCAAGAAGCGTTTGGACAACGCTCTCAGACGTGTGGTTTGATTTTTGGGTGGTCCTGTGCGGAGCCAGGAGTTGCACTCGATGATCCTTGTGGATGCCTTCCAACTCAGGATATTCTCTGATTCTGTCATTCTATGACGTACAGATAGACACTAAGCTATTATAGATACTGCCAGAAAGCAAACTTGTCCATGTAGTAGGTACTAAGCGTACAGCACTGATTCATAGTAGCAGCGATTAGGGGTAGAAAGGCACTCAGCGGTAGTAAAAATCAGTGAACGTGACGTTCCAGCGAAGCTTCAACCTGTTAGAGGAGGGGATTAAAGAAAGAAAAAACAACCCAAATACTAGAAAGAGAGGCGCACGTGCAGCACAGGAAGCTTCTCAGAGAAAGAAGCTCTGTTCTGGGTAAAAATCAGGCCCTTTTTATACCATTGAGACATACAAGAGCGTAGGACACCACCACTTGAGGTAACCAAGAGATGCTGTTTATTTCTATCGTCCTCCTGAGACAGCCAACAGGTGGTGATGTTGCTGATTTTCTTTAAGCAGCCCTTTATTTCTCAAGCACCTTCCCACTTTCACAGGCCAATTTCCTCGTTCCCGGGCTATTTTTCAGCTTCCCAGGTGACAAGTTGTTCCTCAGCTCCTCATCGTGTCCTCATCAACAGCCGTCTCCAGTGCTCAGGTGTCCAGCCGCACGTCAAGGACGTCCCTGGCTCCCAGGCGCAGTTCCCAGGCTGAAGGCCGAGCTCCTAGCCTGGCAGACATTGCTCCTGTCAGCGTGGAGCAGCCAATTCATGCCAGCATTTTCTCCCGACAGTCAGGTTACCTCCGTGAGTGCTCCCATCAGGGGTGCCCCGAGAGCCTGGTGATGTCACCAGAGGCTCACAGTCACCCCTACGGACTCACAAAAGGTGGCTGGCCATAAGTGCCCTGAGCGTCCAGCCTGCGTCGAGTCCTGCTGGTGGCACTCGAGTCGTCGAGGTCCTGCTGGTGGAAAGAGAGACGTCAAGGTCCTCCTGGTGGCACATCAGACATCGAGGTGCAGCTGGTGGCACGTTAGACATTGAGGTGCGGCTGGTGGAACACGAGACATCAAGGTCCTGCCAGTGGCACACAAGGGAGGCGCTGAGGACCGGAGGCCATATATAGCTCCCCGGCACCAGGGGCAGCCTCCCCTGCGGCAGCCGAGCATCTCCACATCGGGACAGCCGCGAGCAGCATGAGCCAGCCGCCACGGGCACTGCCAGCGGAGGACCCTGGGGACGAGATGTGCCCCATCTGCCTGGGCCCGCTGGCCGACGTGGCCCGCCTGGTCCCTTGCCAGCACGCCTTCTGCGAGGAGTGCATCCGGCGCTGGGCCGCCGCCAGGGCCGAGTGCCCGCTCTGCCGGCGGCCCATCACTGCCATCCTGCGCCGGCTGCCGCACTCCCTAGATGACACCTCGGCCCGCCGGCCCCGGGGCAGGTTCCAGCAGCGGCAGCGGCGGCGGAGCCCCTCCAGCTACCGGTCCCGCAGCATCTCGCCCAGGCGCAGGGAGCGCAGCCCCTCCAGGCCCCGCCAGCGGATCCGCAGCCTCTCCTGGCGCTGGGAGTATGACGGGCGCAGCCGGCTCCGGTCCCCACGGGACGTCGACCTCCAGGACGCGTCATGGCTGCGCAGGGCCCGGCAGGAGGAACCGGGTGCTGGCGACCACGAGCGCCGCCGGGCCAGGCCCCGCTCCTGAGCAGGCGGCCGGGCCTCGCCTCAGGACGGGCCGGTGGTGGTGGCCACAACTCTTGAAGCACTAAATTGTTGGTGTCCACTTTGCAAAGCCTCTGCCTGCAGTGATTCGTGCGGCGGCATGCAGAGGGGCTGAATGCAGCCCGCTCCCGCTGCCCATGCCCGCCTCGCCAATTGCTTTGGGGATGTCCGCTGCGGACGGCAGAGGACGGACGGATGGGGAGTGGCTGCGGTGGTGGGCACCCCGGGAGACTCGGGGATGGGAAGTCATCGGGGGGATGGGAAATCATCTGGGGGATGGGAAATCATCATGGGAATGGGAAACTGTGGGTGATGGGAGCAGCCATAAAGGTGACCTGGCCCTAATGAGCAAAAGGCTGACAGAAAAAGTCTCCTGAAGTGTCACCTTATGGGTGCCTTCCAGCTCAGGATATTCTCCGATTCTATTCTACATTTCTATGACTATAGAAAGAATAGACTCTCTGAAGAAGATGAAACAAGGCAGACGATTGCACTCTCATTCTGAACTGCCTTCTAGTGAAGCTTACCTCCTTAGGCTACAATCAATATTTAAATTATCTTTCTACCACTATTGAATTTTAGTACCTTAAGTCCAGTGAAACAATTTTTATTTTTGGGAATATATGTCAGACAGACAAAGAGAGTTTAATTAATTAAATAACATTAATTTAATAACATTGAGAATTTCCTAAATTATTTCAGTGGGAGAGGGAGCTGCATGAATGCCTAACCTCAGAAGATACATTTCTGTTGTTTGTGTTTGGGAAAACATTTAAGGCTTTAGATTCATGTAAAATGCAATCTGGAAAGAAAAAAAAAAAGTTGCAGCCCCCTAAATCCCTATTTTGCACATTGCCTTATCTGATGCCTGCCACATCCTCACCTACCTAGATCTCAAAATTGTTGCCATATGAGCTGTTTTGCTCTACTGCAACATGCTCATCAGTTCAACAGCTGAACTGATTGTGAGATACAGTAACCCCCAGCTGGATCTCCAAGTTCCTCCTAAGAATTGCAATTGTTAAAGCATCATTTAATCTGTATAGCAAGGATTTGAAACCACCAGAAACACAAACTCTTAAGTGTCCACTAAAGGACTATGCGTTTACTCAATGTCACTTAAACCCACATCTTCCTGGATCTGTCCTGATCCTTCAGCCAAGTCTATCTTCTGCATAAGGAAGAGTACCTTGAAATGAACAGGATGTGAGACAACTAGGAAAGAACAAGTTTTGCTGGCTACCTTGTTTCAGCTTGAAGAAAATAAGGACCTTTATAGTAGGCATTTACAAAGTGAATGCCATAGCTTTCCACAAGCAATGCTGTATCCCTTGTGACATGTCAGACAAGAATGGAGAAGTGACTTGAGAGGCTATACTTAGCATCCCCAGTTTTTCAGAACTCTCCATGAGGCTAACGACATATTTGCAGTTGAAATATTAGAGAGGATATTCTTAACTAAGATCACCGCCATCTCTTTTTGCTAGTATGCAACATAACATACATTGTATGAATATTCAAAATCAGACATGCTTAATGTGATGTAAAGGATACATCTGTTCCTGTACCTTTTTTTTGTTCCCCCTATTTGAGGGCATATGACAATTAAAGTTGCATAAAATAAGGCATGAGATGAAAAAGCAGCCAATACTGAATAATAATGGAGCTCACATCTGTTCAAAAATGCGTGCAGTTGCTTGAAGACCAAATCTTCAATATAGAGCACCAAGAGAAAGCTCAAGATGCCTAAAAATATTTATGTAGCAAATTGGAAGATAAACATATCAAAATAAACACTAAATTATTCAGAAACTAACATCCTCATCACTAGTTGGTGGCATTACAGAAGCAATAACTTTATGCAAGACAGTAACTGCAATTTTTTGAATATTTATTTGGTAAAGTGAATTATGAGCAGGTAAGTTTCCCACAAATATTGGCAATATATATTCATCCAGTTAGAGCTAGAGGTGAGGCTGCTGCTATTATCTAAGCTACACCACTGTCAATACATCGCAACAATTGCTGACAAACGGAAGGACTGAGTATTTCTCCTCCCCAGACTTTTCTAGTCAGATCAGAGAGACCTAGTAAAATAAAGTCACTCTTTATTGGGAAATAAAACTTAGCAGCTACTTTAGAGTTGGAGTGACATTCCTGCTCTCATGAAATGGGGCCAGTTAGTGTGAAACAGAAGTCACCTCTGACAGTATGAAGGTAATCATTTCTGTGATTAGTGTACGAGTGCCTTGTGTTGGCACAAGCTTTGAAACATACCACAGGAAAAATGATAATATTTACAGACATCATATGGGGTTATTTTTTTCCCAGACTTTTACATGTCATAAACAACTGCTAGCTTATCCACTTAAATATGATCAAAATTGTGAGAATATATTCATCACATGAGACAAGCTTTGCTTTGGAATCCACCCTAAATAATTCTGCTCTGGGACAGAAATAAATATTATGAAGTGAGAAAGGTCAGGCTGAAGATTAGGAAAAATGCAATAACGGTAAAAGCTGTTAGACTGAACAAAAGTATTATTAGTGAAGCTGCCAAATGCCAGATGCTCAAAAATGTCACATTAAATTTAAAAACGCTAGCAAAAACTGTGTCCAAAAAGAACTGTTAGAAAAGCAGACTAGTGTGTCTTCCCAGGTTTAGCTTTATAATACCGTGTTAGCTACAACATAGCTTTACTTCGTTTTTGCCAGATGACAGTGAGATTTTTAGCTACATTTATGGCAGGCATTCTTCATAAATTTTAAGAAAGCAGGCAAACTAAACAAACAACTTCGTCCCACACAAACTTCCATGTGGCTGTAGATCCTATGCTATTCCAAGTTGTGTTCTGAACATGCATTTGGACACTCCGTTTGCTTACTTAAGAGTTACTGATGATATGATGACAGAATTCCTAATGTGTTTAAAAACAGTTCATATCAACTAGGAGCTGCATGCAAGCATCTGGGATAAACAGACACTAACGTGTTGCAATATCCTCACTTAAAGGACAATCAGCTTAAAAACAGTATTTTTATGTCAGTAATTTTTGATTCATCTGGGATTTTTACAAGGGTTAACAAAAATACTTCATTCTTCAGGTTGTTGTACATTTTATTTGTGTTTGATGAAATTTAACAGTTTTCCCAGAATAGTGGATCATTTAAACACAGTTTGCACCTTCCAAAAAGTAACGGAGAAAGAGCTTTTTATAAAAATAAGCATGACTAAAAGCACAGAAGCTGTAAGGGAGAAAAAAAAAAAGCACTAGTGCAACACTTGAAACTACCACTCTCATCTCTTTAATACCATTTGCTTTCAAGCTAATGATGGTCTGGTGATTAACTGCTATAGGAAAGTCTGAATATGCTACTCTGTCAAAAAAGAAAGGTCAGCATTTCTCATGATGACCTTTGTCCAAAATATTTGGATCATATGCTAGAGAAAACCAAAAGCCATTATTTCTGCACTTTTGTGATTTGATAGCATGATAGAACTTTATAAGACAAAATATAAAACACATTGTACTAAAAGGAGAGAAAAAACAACATGGAGACATGCTGTCAACACAGACCAATTCCCTGTAGCTCAATTCCCACATGACAAATGATATTATAAAGTCAGCCTGTATAGGATATTCTGAGCAAAACATAGAAAAATATGTTCAACATAGGCATTTCTACAAATAGGGACTACACATTGTCACAAATTCAATCCAGATAGATGGCTATCCCTGCTGAATAACAAATTAATGAGAAACACCTTTTGACTTGTTCTATTGCCAAAAGAAAACATTCAATTAAAGACAGCTTACATCTTTACTTAATAAAGATTAATGAAACAAGCAGAAGAACACAAGCAACTCTCTATAATGAGAAAAGCCAAAATCTAACAGACGCATTATATGAAACTTTGCAATGTCAGATCTGCCAAAGACGTTTGCAAAACGAATAACGACTTGGAAAATGCTTGCCATGTGTTGGTCAGAAGGAAAGGAAGTACAGCTTCCTGGGCAGGCAAGCTTACAGGAGATCAGAACTGATATAAAAAAGGTGAAGTCAGAGCAAACTGTCAGGAGAGATGAAAGGAGTAAAAAAAATAAACTCAAGTCAGCAAGTATAAAATCTGACCAACAATCTGATACATTTCATTTCCCCATTGATGACTGGGGATGTGTACAGTATATCAATTACTTTATTGCTTTTACACATGCTGATTTAAACATTCTAGGCCTGTATTAAACAATATCATGTGTTATAAATTGGAAGGCAAAGATAATATAAAATAATTAAACCAAATTCAGAACTTTCTGCTAGGATTTAGCTACTGAAAGACTAGAAGGGAACAAACAATAGCCTCTGCCAGCTGTCCAACTCCATTCAATTTTCTTGTGATCTGGGTACCCAGCCTCAATTGACTCCTCTGAAAACACCAACCACACTTCTGGGACACAGCCACAGACCATTTCAAACAATGCAAATGGTTTTCAACAGGCTTGTAATCAGGTCTGCAAATTCCTGGGTCATGTTTTCTAGCTCTTCAACATACCAAACAAGACAAGAGAAAGCAGTCGTTGCCTCCATACCCTAAACTGTAATCACCTAAAGGATGCTCCTATCAATTTTATTTTTGTAACCATGTCAGCTGAAATTTAATTGTCACGCTCTAAATTTCAAGGCAGAAGTGGCTTCCCAATCCAAGTAGAGGTGTTCTTCCATATGACCTCAGGAATTGAGTGAAACTCAGTGCCCATTTTCTGAAAACAAAATTTCAATTAAAAGGTTAAGTTCTTAACAGACACTTGGATTAAGTACTCAAACTCACCCTCATCCCTTGTAAGGAGGCTCAGACACCTAAATTCCCTACCACTGTTTTGAGTTAACACAAATATCCAAACTACATGCTCATAAAGGTAACAACTCACTCCTTGTATCCTGCTTCATACAAATACAGTTGATCTTACGACTCCAAATACTTACATTGTAAAATCTAATTTTAAAACAGTCAAGTCAACTACTCCAAGCGGTGTAGCACAGGCATTCCCTCTGACCCATCCAGATTGTTACACTTCCACAGAAACTAGTAAGTACTGAGGCAAACTGCCTGTAGGAACCTCTGTGCTGCCTCACTTGCTTTGCTAGAAGTTCTCCTCACCCCACCCACCTGCCTCTGCCTTGTTATTTCTACCAAGGTAAAGCAAAAAATGCTTGGGACAAACCGCTGGCTAATGTTGGGAATAAGCCAGGAGAAAGATTTTTCAACAGAATGATTCCCTATTTCAGCTCAACAGATAAAAAAAATTTGCTGTTTCTGTAGTGAATAAATGTATAAAACTAAGGAGAGCCTGCGGAGTGCATCTTCTATGAAGATTGATAATGCTGTGGGCAAGCAGTACAGTGAAGAGAGCTCTCAACACTAAAGCCATAGGTACACAATATAAGGACATGATTATCCCATGACTAACAGAATTTTAAAGTAACTACTTAATTACACTATTATTTCTCACCTGAATCAGCCAACATTCTTTCTGAAGTAGTTACCATCTCAACAGACCTTCACTGGGTATGACTGCATGTAGTTTTGTGCAGCTACATCCAGTGGAAGAAACTGACCTTGACTGAGTACTTTCTTGCCTCCATCTCTGGGCACATACGAGTACCTGTACTATAACCATGAACTCTCCTTCTAAGTTCAAACATATAGTTCTTCACAGGGCATTAATTATTACACACTGAAGCTGGGAAAGCATGTCAAACAAGCTCAAAATCAGTATGGATTTTTTTTCCCCAAACATTTCCTCAAAACTTTCCAAAACAAATCTATAAAATTTAATTCTTAAAGATTTAACTTCTGAAGAGTATTAAGTTACATGCAATACAATATATTCTTAAAATTCCAGGCTCTCCTTCCAACTCAATAACTTCACTGATTTTTTTTTAGCCTGATTATTACATTTTATATAATACATTTATGTACACATTTAATGTATATCCTTACTTAGCTCAAAGAATGAGCATCTCTCTCTGATTTGTGACATCAGAAACAGTAAAATGAATTTAATTTTCAGTCCTGTTACAACATTATTTTACTTGACATAGTGAAGGTGTAAATCTCAGCTTGAAGTTTAAATAAACTGCTGTGGCAGATCAGATGGAAGTAGAAGGTTGCAGTAACATGCCAGTATATTACAGCTTACATGAACAAAAAGAAAATTTGAAAAAGCCTCTTCTTGGAAATCCATATGAAAGTGATCTTGAATATTTTTAATGTTAGCAGATTCCCTGATTAAGCTATGCATTGTTAAATATAACAGTCGCTTATCATTTACAGGAATTTAACATGTAGGGTGGTAAAAAGCAAACTTAAAACAGCTAAACCTAATAACTGATTAACTCAGAGACTCATTATTTATTGCCTAACTTGAATATTTTTGTAACAATAGATTTTTCCAATTGGCTTCTTTGAAAGGGTCATATGTGAAAAGAATCTTTGCCTTCATAGAATAAGTATCTGCATTGGACAACTGATATTCCATATCCTAGTTTTTTTCCTCTGCAAAGATTTTCTTAACACGGCTAAGATCTAATCAAATTCTCTGACTCATCTCACTGATGAGAAACACCTTCAAAATAAATAAAATACAACTTATAACATGACACTAGAGAAAGGAATGTCTGAACAACTGAACAAACCTTTAATTGGACAATACTTTAACCATCTTGGGATATCACCTTGTGAAGTTTTTCAAAACTGCAATAAAGTTAATTTGAGACTAATTTGAGAGAAATAAAAAACTGACAAACAATCATACATATAACCTGAGCAGGTACATAATTCCAGTATTTAAAGGGGGCCTACAGGAAAGATGGGGAGAGAGTCTTTATTAGGGTGTGTAGTGACAGAACAAGAGGTAAAAATTTTAAACTAAAGAAAAGGTAGGTTTGGATTAGATATAAGGAAGAAATTCTTTACTATGAGGTTGGTGAGGCACTGGAACAGGTTGCCCAGAGAAGCTGTGAATGCCCCATCCTGCAAGTGTTCTAGGCCAGGCTGGATGGGGCTTTCAGCAACCTGGTCAAGTGAAAGGTGTCCCAGCCCATGGCAGAGGGGTTGGAACTAGATGATCTTTAAGGTCCCTTCCAACCCAATCCATTCTATGATTCTATGATACCTGATAGCCCATCTCATCATAAGAAGAATATAGCTTTATATGAGTAAGCATGTGGTACTTGCAGCTCCATATAATTCTTTTGAAAGATGTACTCTCTCAAAAGAGGTAACAAAATTTTGCTTTCCCCCTCCTCTGCCATTCTCTTCTTGAAAAGATAGTCAGGGTTCATGGCAAGACAACCACAATGTACCTGCATTCTGACTTTGCAGTATCCATAAGGACTCTACTCCAGTGCAAGAAAGCCATCCTATCTACCAGAAAGCTTTTCTTAACATTCAAATGGAGTCTTTTTTATTTACATTTAAACAATTACTTCTTGTCCTATGTGTCACAAACAGATTATTCTCTTCCCTTCACAAGAACTTTTACTTACAGGAGGACAGTTTTGCACAGTCCCGTTCTCCTTACAACTTTACTTTGCAGTAAAATCTATAGCTTATAATGACAAAGTATTCTGTACAAGACAACTTGCAGATCAGTGGGTTTCGGCCAACTCTGACATAAACACTGGGATACAGAATGCTTTTAATGTTCAAGCACATGGAAAAGTGCCAGATACTGCCACTATTTCGGTTTCTGTAAATGACAAAATACAGGCTATTTTTCAACAGTTTGTGTCTTCTACACCCAAAACTGTTTTCTTTTTTTTTTTTTAAGCTACTGGCAAAGGGATTTATTTTATCACAGTGTTTTAAAAACAGAAGTAATGAAGACCATATGCATACTAGGAAACATTTTCAGGTCAACATCAGCTACTTACAGTCTTCCTACCAATCTAATAATGCCCACAGAAAATACCGTGAAGTGCCACAACAAAGACATGGGATCTTTGCACCATTTTAATAAGTCATATCGATCTGTTTCTTTGGTGAAATCTGAAAGCCTCTACATTTTAAACAGTAAAACAACAACAAAAATGCTGTAATCCTCACATAAAAAGTCTATCATGCACAAAGAAAAGATTAATAAAATAACGTAAAGCAGAGAAGAAGGTTACAAGACAAGATGATCTCCTGAAATGAATTCCTTTGGAAACCAGATGAGAAATCTTTAGTAATAACAAATAAAATGTTTGGTGATCTTTTCTTGGGTCTTGTCTTCTCTTTAGAATACAAGAACTCAAGCACAATAAACACTGCTTTACAAAAGCCTACTGCATGGCTTCTGAAGCTGCCTAAAATCTTCCAGCTTTATTTCTTTTAACTTAGCTAGGCACCAGTCCAACTATAATAGCTACTGAAAAATAAACATTAAACCATCAGTAAGTGTCTCCACAATTGTACTGTGTTGCTATGTTGTTCATATCCAGGATTTCAGTGCCTAATCTGGTTTCATTCACTGTAAACTAACCCAGTGTCAAATCTTACAACTCACAGGCTGTCTGCTATGGTATTCTTCATTAGGATGGAGTCCAAAATCCTGAAGTTTCAGATTTTATACAAAATACGGCTAATTTTAGGGTGCTTACATTTAGATGGAAGAACAAGCAATAAGCATGAAGTCATAAGAAAACTACTACTTCTATGCACAGCTGAAAGCCAACACTTAGTTTTAAAGCAAGGAAGAATTATGACTTGTTCATTAAACTCCGTATATGTTTCTCATACTGAACAAGGAACACAAGAGTGTTTCAGAACTGCACTCAGTTTCAACTGTTTCTTATTTCTAAACTCACAATATTTTGGACATTCAGGCTATGTGTGACCAGAGAAACAGTAGTAGAAAAAACATTACAGCTCTCCTGCTAGGATGTTTAATGCAAGTGCAAAAGGCTAGCTAGCTCAACCACTTACAGCAAAAAAAACATGCACCCTAGCTGCTTGCTGGTGTGCTGGTGACAGAAGCAGCACAAGCTCGAAGAGTTAGAGGCACTTTGCTAAGAAGTCCACCTTCCTGGGGGTGCACGTCAGATCTGAATCACGCAAGAATACCAATCCCAACAACAGAGAAGTGGGGAGCCAGCTCCCATCAGTTTCTCAGGAACCTTTGTTTCAGCGTGTGTCCTTTCAGCTTCCACCCTTTTCATATTAGTTTGGATTACTGATACATTTGGGAAGTTTGGTCTATGTCTATGCCAGAGTCCTTTGTTACGCTAAAGATAACAGTACATCATATACTGGCAAAGCACTGCTTGTGCAAATAGAGCTTTATGGGCCAAATTATGTTTTATACTAGAACATGAAACCACTTAGAGATGCAATTCTGAGCAGATCAATTTTACTAGTAAAAAAGTTTTTTGCCAATATAATAGCATATTTGCTAATGGCTTCTGCCAAAACAGCTAAACCGGTCAGTGTTCACACCTCCTCACATTCCTGACCAGCACAGCTGTGCTGACAGAAGCCTGTTGTATAGAAAACAGCCTCACACTCAGTTCCAAGAAGTTTGTCAACCAGCTGAACGTTACAGAAGCCTCCCACTTTGAATAGGTCTGTTTGCTGCTTGCAAAATTAGCATATTGGGATCCCAAAGAAAAACATATAAACCGAACCACAAGAACTTGTTTCAAGTAAGAAAGTTATCCTTTGGTCCTGCATCCTTACAATCAATGTAGTTACATTAGTCCTGCACAAGGTGACATCATTAAAGTTTGCTCTTATTCTGAAACACCCTAAAAACGTACCTTTGTGATACTCACATTCCAATCACTCCTGAACGGAATACACAGTTTTTGTGTACAACACACTAAAAACCATTGTTGCCATCACCACTAGAAAAAACACACTCCAAAAGTCAAGCCTGTTTTGCTTTTCCTCCAATTAAGAGCTACCAAGCTAATTTGCTCTGTGACATCTCTGTCAGGCCCAGTTGGTTCACATTTTACTCTGTGACCTTTTGGAAACTCATGTTCTCCAAATTGGTTTTAAAGGTGTTTCTAGGGGGATTATTTAGTCCTGCAATTGGTATTTGGGCAACGGTTCCACTGATAATGCTCCAGGGGAACAGGAACACAGCGAATCTGTTCTCATGCTGTCTGAGCTGTGCTGATGGGTGTAAAAGTTTAGTCGGTGTCCAAAAAGCACAGAATAGCACAGGAATACAAGAACAAATGTACTAGATCAGACTCAAGGCCCAGCTAGCTATATATTCTGTCTCCAGAAAGGGAGAAAAACAGATGCCAATATGAACAGGATAAGCCTATCTAATGTTTTTCTTGAGTACTCTCCCAGCTTCCAACAGTTTGCAGCTGACAGACTTCCTGAATAAGCAGATATAGTTTTAAATTTTTTATATGGTTCATCTTCAGAGCATGATACAACTGAGAGGTAAAGTTATACGACACTTCCCAAATCAACTGCTTAGGGGTAATGCACACAGAAAACCTTTACAAGCTTCAGGTGCTTAGATTAAGCAGACACTTTCAACTTAATTACAACATGAACAAAAAGAAAAAAATCTGTGAGGATTTTGAACAACTTTACAGTATTCTAACCAGCAGTCTGAAGAGTTCAAATCCTATTAATCAGGCTTCCAAAACAAGTGATCCTTAAAAGTATTAAAAGTTATTTAATAACAAAGCAATTCAAAGTAATCCCATTGTTTGTCATCCATTTGTAAGTTTTTGATTAACAGTGGAGTCATTGTTTCTCAGTCTTCCTCAGAGTGATTAGGATTATTACTTTTTTTTTAAATTAAAAGTAAAAATAATCACAAAATATCATAACTCCATATTAAGAGAAAGCATCATATATATATGGTATCATATATAACACAACACTAAACCCAACATGAAAAAATTACTGTATCTAACACACTCATACAATGTTTTTTTTATTATTATTTGTGTCCAGAAAAGTAGAAGACGTAACAACCTGTTTGCAAATGGATCACCTAGGATATAAAACAGACAGTAAGGAAGATTTAGGAGGTCTTCAAAAGGAGCAGAAATCAAGATCAAGTTCCCTATACAGCATCAGGAAGAGCAACCCACTCATATAGCTGTGCTTCAGTAGTATAGTAATTAACACTAACAGCTAGGAAAAGAAATGAAAAGCTCCCACTGGCCCTCATAACTCATTTCTGAATAAAACAGTCAACTGTTAGAAGATCTTCTACTTTCATTCCTACCACATAATATTTGTTTTATTTTATAAATAAATAAATTTACAAAAACTAAGTTCCATGTGGTTAGGAATGCAGCTTATATTGCATATATTAAGTATTTTACTTCAGAAAGAAAAATTGGCCAATGCGCCAACTCTGAGGCAGCAGACTTCTGGAACAGGGTTTGTGCAAAGCAAAAGAAGGTCTGGGGCTGTCACAGGTGTCATTCTGCAAGAGACAGCAAAGCAGAGGCACAACACTATCTTAACATTTACTGTCAAAATGAAGGAAATCCTTAGAACATGACAGTCCCAAATACATAGGGGCAATTTTCTGAAACCTCAGCTATAGTACCACCCTCCTTTGATCAATGGTCACCTCTTAGAATCTTTCCTGAAGTTTTCCACTTACACAAATCTTCTTTTAGCCCTAAAGAAGTACTGAGAGTCCATCAACAACACATACTGCTATACCACAACAAATGACTGAGGCAGGCAGGTTCACAAAAGCAATACAGACATACCAGCACAACATTGCAGATAGCTCAGGTTTTTCTATGCTGCACTGTTGGGTTATGTAAATGTACTGTGATTGGCCTCAAAAATTCAGTTTTTAAAAAAGAAAGAAGCTACATAAACAGACCAAAGTTGTTCTCTTGGGGAACTTACCTGCAGAACTATGTACCACATAACACTACCACTGATATGCCAATGCATCACTCTTGTGACTGGTTGCTTTATTCTTAGGAACAAAAAATTATTTCTTCATTCACAGAAACAAGATATTTTTTTCCTAAACAACTTTTTTTTTTTTTGCATTATCAAAGCTGAATTTCGATGTCTGCATTTCTGCCAATTAAACTCCTCACAAGCAAATTCTCTGCCTTTTAATATTAAAACCAGTTTTCCTGTTTGATGGATCAGCCAAAAGGAAGAACTCACAATTTGGATACTCAAATGACATCTTATATGACTAAAGATTTTTCAGGGCAAGACACAAATCTCTTTAGATGTCTAGAAAGAAATCAGGTATCTTGGACTCACGAGATAACGTGGAAGAGTTTTGTATTAAGATTTTCCCAAACATTGAGAAATTCTGCTTGTAAACAGTATAACACAAATACAAATTAAAATTATCACATCAGAGTTTTTGGCTTCTTTATTCATTTGGTGAATACAAGAAGTAAGGAATGATAGCTTCAAAAACTGTCCTACTCCCTAGCAGCATAGGTAGAATTAGTTCCTTGGTCTTAATTTACAGACACACAAGCATGACTTTTTGTTTAACTTCTTTATGAGCTTTTTGTGAGATTAAGGCTCGACAATGTTTAACTGTTGTGCCTTATAAATTAAAGCTCTATTCCCAAATCTTGCAGAAACTCCTATTTAGAATGAATATAGTCTTAAATACATCAGTACATTTGATTATATATTGATGGCCACCTCAGATATCAGAATAATTACATGTGGGAGGCATAATACCCTCTTAAAAGCTTCTGCTGCATGCCATTAAGCTAGTTCTTTACTGCAAAAGGAGCCAGTTATTAATTTGTGTGAACATGTAGTTTACACTTAGAATTACAACTGAGCATATCAGCACAGGGCAGAAAAGGACTGAAGTATTCAATTCTCACAGCACCTAAAATCCGAAAGGAACTAGTTTCCTGAAAATAAATCATTAAATTTGATGATTAAGTTTCTTTCACATATCAATCCTGAAACATACAACAAACAACTGACACCACGTAGTCTGGTATTTGAAGAGGTCAGTAGTTTCCTGGCTTGTTCCATCTAATTATAACTGTGCCTGTTCGCATTATCTGTATATTTGTCTACTCCATTTTTAATTCTACTACCACCTTGCTCTCAAGGACGTTAGGTAGCAAACTCTGCAGAGTACTAAAAGACAAACTTTCTCTGCAATGCACTACCATTTTTAAATATCCAGCTTTCCAGCTTCAGAGGATGCCTTTATTTACCAGTCTTGAGAAAGAAAAAGGCTAATAATAGATCTGCACCATTTATTATTTCATATGCTGCTCTTCTATTCCAAATCACTTACCTCCCAAAACCAGAGACAATCCAATTCTTCGATGGCCATGTCTAAATTCTTATTTTAATTACTACCTCCCAAAATTTTTTGTAGTTTTTTTGTTCTTAACACTCTCACTCTTTGAAAACCAAGCACCATTTCGGCTACTCCTACACATTAAGCAAGGATTTTTGTTGATGCTTTCACATACCATCAGGATCTTCATTTAAGAACTACTACGAGAAAATTTACAGAATGCTTTAGGAAGAGAGGGTTAAACGGCCACAGTAGCTCCTTCTGATCATATCAGCACTTAATTAAGAATTTAATTAAGAAAAAATGAGGCTTCTGAGCTACCTTTCCTGTACAATATTTCTCACTTCTCTCAACTTACTTCACTTGTTCACATCATTTTTTAAATATGGCACCCAGAAGCAGACTTAGCCTTTCAACAGAGAACACATTGATGTGGAATAGGGCAGAGAGTCTCTTTTAGGCCATATTTGTCTTAATATAATCCAGTATTAAGCTAATCTTTCATCTAACAATATGACATCATGGACTTACATTCAATTTCAATCATGCCCCACCATTATTACATCCAAATCTTCTGAGAATCTCTCTCTCATCCATTGTTCCCTTTAGTATCTTAAAAGGACTTGATTATTTATGATTAAGCACAGTACATTGGACCTACTCCAACATTTAATTCTACCCTTGCTCTTTTATTTGTGTAGACAAATTGCTCAAGGTTATTTCTAATTCTAATCCTGCTACATAATACACCTGTACTCCCTTTCTGCTTTGAGGACCTTCTGAGCTGCATGGAGCTCTCGTGCAATTAGACTGCAGTTTTTACACCAGAACTACATCATGCAACTGCACATGGGGCTCTGCTGACACAGGGACGCCTGGGAATGCTTTAAATTTCTGGCTGTGGGAGGAAAAACTGAGCAGAGCTTTTGAGGGCAGCCCTGCATGACTCTTCTGTGAGTTAGCCACACTCCCAGAAACCATTTTAAAGAGTTGTAATGCTACAAAGAGAAAATGATGTCTTCTATCTGTAAATCAGCTCCAGACTCCTCCTGCCCCTCAACTCTAAAACCCACAACACCCTGTAGCTCTTAATCACATGAGGATTGGGGGGTCATCCTTGTTCTATTCTATCATCCATTTTGATCAAAACAAAATATCCAGCAGTCTTAGTTCTGAGGTACAGCCTTCCATGTTAATCATGAAATACCAATAGTTATTGTTTATGTAGTACAAGATCTAAGATTGGTTCTACAGTGATCAGAACCAATTTTACTATTTGTTTTACATTGCATTGCCCTAGCTTATTTATGAAAGTGTTACGTGAGAATGTCAAAAACTTTACTACAGTTGAAATATATGCCACAAGGTTTATTGCCCTATTATACATGGTAATTATATTACCCCAATAATGATTTGTCTTTGTAAAGCCAGTGTGCTACTCAACTCCTAAAGAAGTGTTCGCATGGACTATTTTATCTCTAGACCCTGCTTACTAATTTAACAACTCAGACAACTTCAAGCTATCAAAAAAAACCCGACAGATCAAGCCTTTCATCCACCCATCTTCCAACTGCATAATGCAAAAACTAACATATTTGAGAGACCTGATTTTCTTTTTAAGTGCTGGAAGGCTCTATTTTTATCAAATCAAGCTCAGGTAGATGTTGCGTATTTTTTCCCCTCCAAATGCTTTATTCAATCACTGTCAGCATTGTCAGTAAGTTCACACCTCACGGATTGCAAATCTGATTTTTTTGTTTATTTAAGAGAGGTATAATGTTCATAGTTTTCCAGACCTGCCTTTCCATTCTCAAACCACATCAGTAACTACTGGGAAGCAAGACGCCCAGTTTGTTCTGACAATGCTTCTTTTGACATGGCAGTCTGACAGTGCGGTATCTTCTATTTTTTAGAAAACAATAGACCTGTTGAAAATGTCTTTGAACATCCTTTTTATTGAAGACTGATACCATGACACCAATCCTCTTTCTTTGCAGTTCTCAGCTTCTTTAATTATCTCATTCTCTCAAATTATTCTTGCTTTTAGTATATCAAAACACTGCTGCAACTCTAAGTTCTTGGCTAATTCTCCTAATTTTCATTTTGCTCTTTGTGCTTGCATTGGCTAAAGTTTTTCATTTGAATCTATTTTATCTCAAAGAGCCCATGTAGTTTGGTATGTAAGCTTTTTTTTTTTTGCCTT
>VXAL01003402.1:603061-656898 GCA_013399475.1 Chauna torquata | reverse complement strand
TTTTTGTCTGTGTAGCTGTTATTCAAGATCCATTGTGTCTTGCCATCATGGGATACAGTCATCGCAATAATCTTCAGAAAGAATCTGAACAATTGTGGATGTTTAGTATTATCCCCGGGGGGGGCGGCAGGGGGGAGATGATGACACAACACAGGAACACAGNNACACAACACAGGAACACAGGTAAAATAGTTGTTCTTTTGTCCTAGGTGTTTCACTTCTAATCCTGCCAAATCTCACCCACTTGCAATTAAGCACTCATCAAACACTAACATTTAATGTTCTTTTTTAAAATAATTTAATAAAATTGAGACATCATGATATGTGCCAAAGATAGTATAAGGGATTATAAGATTTTATGAATAGGTTGCTGGTAGTAACTCAAAGACCAGTTGTTCACTATTTCCCTCACACTAATTAGCTTGGCTTATGACTTATACAATTTTATGGGATGGTATATCTGGTATATCAGAGTGTTGAAAGAAACATTCAAATGCTAGGAAATGTTTTAAAAAAAAAAAAAGTTTGTGGTGATATTCTCTAAGGTGTTAGGACTGATCTCTGGTATTTAGTGTTACAGGCAAATATCTCATATAGTAACATCTGACAGTCCAGACAGCAAGTATCCTGTGTTTTGGGAATCAGCACTTCTATAGATATGACTCTTGCAAATTCTACAGGACTAGAGGATCAGATGCATGGATTGCATTTATTTGGCTCATAGGGGCCAACAAGGTAACAGAAAAAAATGTCCTGACCACGCCTGCAGTATTTCCGTTTCACAACAATATGACTTTGTATCCCTTTCAGTAAGCACTTATAAAGAATGATAGCATTTAAATTTTATATATATTTTTTATCCTAAATAGCAAAGGAGTGGTGTTCTCTTTACTCATATAAATGTCTGATTTTTACAGGAATCCTACTACCTCCTTGCACAGAATTCATTATCTGAAAAGGATAGATGTAATGTTTGACATTTTCAAACAACAAAAAAAAAGGCTTTTAATCCAGATGATGTGGACAACGTTGCTGTTGCTGCCGTTTCTAGATTCAGAAACAGGCAGTGCATCCAGCAGTGATGAGTGGTGGCTAAAATGGCAGATTGTGTGACAGACTTCAAAGCAGAGAGGGATTCTGTGAATGTGATTCTCTTGATATTTTACTTGGTCTGACTTTTGTAAGTGTAATATGGATGAGTTGAAGGCCAAGAAGTATATATGTCAATATTTTTTGTTGTTGTTGTGCTCATTTTAACCAGGACAGCATTAAACTTTGGCTCTGTTCCCAACTCCTGATATCTTTTTATTCTTCATCCTCTTCCTCACCATCTTTCTTCAGTCTCAGAAGAGGAGAAAAAAGGCAGGTAGATGGCAGGGGGAAAAAAAAATATTTGTGGAATATCTACAATCTTACTGGAGTGGTAGAAATACAAGATCTCTGTATTTCAGACCTTAACAGATCATAATATTGATGAAATCAATAGCAACTGGTACAGACTGGTCATGCAGTAGGAAACGCTGTATCTTACATTTGAGGTGTTGTATCATGACAAGTTTTTTCCATCACTTCTTCCATTTGTATCAGTCATCAAAGGTTTAGTTTCTAGTTACAGAGCTAGAATGGATATAACTAGTCTTTCTCCATCAAACTTCCACAGTACTCTTGTGGCAGTTCCTATTGCCACCGCTGCACTCTGCAGTCATGATGATTGATGCGCAGCTGCAGAAGAAAGCTCAAAGAGTATCTGCGATTATTCCTTGCTATTCTATTATTCATGAATTATCAGTGGTAAATTGGCTGAAAAAATAGGTAAAACTAGCTTGTTAATTATAAGTTAATAAAACCTTGAAGCTGCTTACCTAGAAGTCAGTAACCATAGATGTACACTGTTTAAATAATTTAAATATATAGCACTGTTAATTAGTAATGCAAATTCATAAAGGAGGAAAAGATGGTATAGTTACAAAGGGAGAATGTTATCCTTTTTTCTGCAGATAATTTTTATTTCCAGAAATCTATTATGGGAAATATATATTCGGTTGTGTAAAGCCATTATAGGGACTTTCGTATATAGAGCTGAGAGCTGATTACGCAAAAAGTTTTTGGGCTAGCAAGGAAGACTAATTAGAGCCTTAAAAAGTCACAAGGTGAGGTTTTTGAAAAGAATCACCAGAGAAATGGTACTGAGATACCCCTCCCCTTGAGCCCTAGGGCATGGGCTGATGCAGACACAAGGTGGATGGAGAGCTCCCTCAAAGTAGCGTTGGCACAGTGTCACAGCTGGGCAAAGGGAAGGGCTATGAGCTCTTACAGCGACATACCAGCACTGAGAAGTCCTGACCTCCATGAACTCGTGTGGGGACTGTCAAAGGAAGTGTAGTAATAAGTTTTATGACATTGCTTCTTCAGGTGTCCTTGTGACTCAGGTATAGTGGCCCAGATTCACAATATCTTGGTGGTTAAGGATCTGAGGCAAAAGTTTACTCTGTCATAAAATGTGGAACTGACATCTCTGCAGATATGAGTACAAATTCTTGTAACTCTTAAATTCTCACCTAAGCTTTCTATGAGATTTCAGATAGGATCAGGGTGATATCACAAATCTAGCTGCTGGCTTTCTGCACTTGAATGCATTTCATTGACTTTCCCACAGCAAAAATTAAAACGTCAGAACAGCAGAAATAAAGTGAACTTCAAGGCATGAATACTTGATGTTCTAATATTCATGAAAATGCAGTAATTATCTGATTGTATCTATTAATTCTGGCATGTTAGATTGCTTCAATCTTTAAATTCTACATAAATTTTTATATGGATTAATTAAAATAAAAGGAACCGCACTTTATATGCCTTCTTTATTCTTTATCCTTTTTCCCCTTACCTGAGTGCTTCCCTTTCAAGCAAAAGGCTATCATTTATAGTGAATCAGGCACCTCCCAAATGGGATGATCTCTTGAGAAATGAGACTTTGCAACAAAAAAAAAAAAAGGGAAAATGTTTCATGTCTCACTTTCATCTTCAGAATGATGACCTTAATAACTGTGCTCCTGGAGGAAGAAGAAGAAAAAAAAAACAACCACACACCTTCATCCTGTATTTAAGCATTCAAGGCATCAGTGTAATAATCCAGTTCACCTATAGTGGAAAGCATAAAGGAAAAAACATCCAGTCAATAATATTTGCTACTACTGCTTTAGGGCTTTGGGGTCGAGGGTTGGATTTCTCTAGTCCATAGGCAATATTATTCAGATAATGGATTAGTTCTATACAATCTTGTCTTTGGACCATAAGAATCCAAACAAAAGCCCATACTCCAGACAAGATTTCCTAGGGAACCCACTGCAAACTTGATTGGGTATTGTGCAAAACCAGTACAAAACATTTTACTGAAAATCTTGTATTTCTGTACCTAATGATTCATTTAGGTTGATTAGTTCATAAATCAAGACCTGAGACTTTTGGCCTGAGTTTTCCCATGGGTAAAAGGAGGATAATAATGTTTGTGTTATTTGTAAACACTAAATAGGTCTGCCATTGAGGAGTGACATGAAAGTGTAAGTTGTTATTTATTATTTTTTGTAATCTGTGCTAACACAAAAGTGCAGCCACCGAAGGGGTGGATGGCCACAAGCCATTTTATGCCTACAGTCCTACCTAACACATTTCAGAAAAAAACGTCATCCAAAGGAAAGTACTCATTTTCCTATGTTAATTATTCTTGGTAACTTAACATATTTGGAAGGTATTTACACACTTTATTTTTTCATTTTTATTACCACATAAACTTTCAGCAATAGCGAAGTGAAATATCTCCAAAAAATATGCATAATCTGTGCTCTAATATTTATATGAAAATCTGTAAACTACTTTCCCTTTCAAAAACATCATAGGTGTCTTTCTGAATATAGGTGAAGTGATACCTGATTAATTTTTATATCCATACGGTTGAACGAGTTTTGCAAGCATTAGCAAAAGCGCATTGCATTAGTATTATCTGTATATACAGCTCTTGGGAAGTGATTGATTGTTCTGTAATTTCAGTATTTTGATCATTGCCCATTTCTAATTAATTTACTATGGTTTGTTTTGGTTTTTTTTTTTTTTTTTTTGATTGAGACACTATAGAAATGTTTCTGTTTAAAAGAGTATTTAGGTCTTACATTGAATAAATAACAGCAGGTCAGTTTGCTAGCTGATGGAAACCAACTTACGAAAATGATGCTGTATCTGCACTTTGCTTTTTTTACACACAGAGCATACCTGCTCTGCAGTCAGTCAAGTGGAAAACCATGAAATGATCATTATATGTGAACAGTTTTGAGTTATGTGCCAAAAAGCTGGAGACAAGGGTCTACCTGGATTTAACATGCATTCCGTTACACCCTAATACAATAGAAGTTGTATTTAAGTCAGCTTATAACACCTGGAGATTAGTAAGGAGAAACCTCCTGTAAGCATCATCAATTCTCATGGAATTTACACTATTTGCCAGTATTGAAATTTTCCCCATTTATTTTTCAGTTTAGAGATTAAACGTGAGAACACCCAAGTATATACAATTGAGCAGACAAAGATAGTAGGATAACATCCAGCAGGAAAGAAGCACACTGTGATGGGAGAATCAGGTAGCTTATTCCTTCTGTTTGCACATGTCAATATGTTCCCTTTCTAACAGCACAACAAAGAAAAGTAGCAGTAACCTTAAATTACTTTTACAGTCTTTATAGAGCATCTTTCTAAAAGCAAAATAAATGGAATCCAGAGAGCAGCCAAAAGGAAAAGACCATCTCAACGTATTTTGTTCTGCTCAAGACAAAACACACTAATCCAAACTCATCCTTCTCTATCATTATTTCTATTGTCTGGCAGAAACCTTAGAGCTGTACTAAGGGAGGGCGGCTGGGCAGCTGCTGGTGAGACAAGAGCAGATTGGGCATCTGAGAAGAAATTGGTTGTGTAGTATGTGGAAAATGGGAATCTGTTCTTAGCTGCAGGAGATCCTCCCTCCAACATAGCCCAAAACTTTGAAGTCAATGGACTTGCTCTCAACTTATGCTGGGTAATCATGGGCAAAAATTTGACACTAAGGAGTAAGAGTTGGGTGAGGTGTAGCTTTTTCATAGCAACACAACATTACATCAGCAGTGAAGGCTGGCAAGCGCTCTCTTTTTCTTTGCAATTAAGAATGACACTATCATCTTGTTTTGTTGGCTCTGTTGTTTACAGCCTTGCAGTAATAGTCAGACTTGTACAAATGGTGCCATGTGTGAAAGTGTAGAAAACAGATTGTTTCTGAATGGATGAACCGGTTTGCCATTTGTTTTCACAGGTCTATTATCTGTTTGACTCACTGGTTTTAACTGAAGGAATCTTGATTCAACTGATACTCTGCAATGTTCATGAGCCCCTATCTACTTTCATATGCTATCACAAAGTTATATTTTTCATCCAGATATGAGATTATGGATTACTTAGAATTAAAATGTGTTCTGTACATTTCTAAAACTTTCACTGTTAACATCTGTATAAATAATATGTAGCACTGCAGAAAGGCTGCTTTTTCTCCGTTTCCACTTTTCTATTACTTTTTGAGGCAACCAAACTTGTTTCTGGAAGTTGGTGCATGCTCGGTTGTCTTTTCATAGATTTTTTTTTTTCCAGAGAAATTACATTGGTGATGATCAAAGAGCCAAGACCTTGAGCAAGGAATTTGCCCTAGTTAGGCAGGTTTCTACAGAGATGCTCAGGTTCTGCCACTGTTGGCTGGTTTATAAAGTTGTTGTTGTACTAAAACCAGTGTTTTCAGTCTTTTAATATTTGTAGACCATAGAGAATTTTCCAAGTAACATATAAGCCACTTACATTAAAAATTTAACTTATTGGAACAACATTTACTTTTCTGAGTTGCTTCTTGTGAACCACAGCCAGAAAAGCACTGCATGGACTCCTCAGTGGGTCATTTCAGGCAAGTGCTGTGGTAGCTGGAGAGCATAAGATGTATCTGTTTTGTAAAAGACCTTCCAAATTTTACTGTTTCATGCTTAAATATGACCAGCTGAGAAGCAAAGGCTACCTTTGCTGTGACCTCACATAAGCCCCCAAAAATTCACTTGAGAGCCAATGACAAAGATAATACTTTAAAATCAAAAGGCAAGAAATCTTCTCATGGCTTCCAATTCTTTACCTAGGGGTGAAGCCATGACTAAATACCGTTTAGAGGTGTGGATGAAAGCTCATGACAATCAGCTGACAAATCAGGAAAATGCAATTTACTTAACAAAATCTAAGTTTTATTGAGATCTAAAGTACAATGGCAAGGATTAGTCCATGCAACTAAAAGCAGTGCAGTGAAATGGTCCAACCAGAGCTCAATAAAATAAAGATGAGCTGAACTGTAGCTGCTTATTTTTGCTAGGGGCTTGTGGGCTTCAGAAATGGGATCTCATCTATTGAACAATCAACTTTCTTCTGTATAAATTTTACATTATATTCACTTAATAGAGGTTTTTGTAGGTGTGGCTTTTTTTTTTTTTTTTGTCAAAGTGTAACTGAGTGGAATTTTATGTGAAGTCCCCAAGCTATCTTTTTGACCTTGCAGAAACAGAGAAAATAACTAGTTATGGGCTTCTTTTAAATGTTAACTAACTCTTTTAAGAGCACAAAAAAGAATGCATGTGTTGTATTTCATCTCTTCCAAAGGAAGCATATGCTTTCTTATCCTAAGGCTCAATGTACTTCCACTGGTCAGTTCTAAGAGCAGCTAGGGAAGAAGGTTGCATAGTTACAATAATTGCTTTTTTGCAGCAATCAGTAACCGAAGCTAGTAGCTGAATATCTTTAACTTTTCATTTTAAGTGCAGATGAAACTATTTCTGCAACCACAGGCATACCTCATATTCTTTCTCTAATCTGAACAATACGTTTCAGCACTGTCTCCTGCTTTTACAGCTGTTTCTTTGAACTCCATGATGAGCAGGCTGAGAAAAAGCGTTGGCTGCGAAGGGATAATGGCTCACTGGGCTGGAGAAACTTGTGCGCTGCATGCAGCCAAGCCATTGCCAGCAGAGATGAGGGACAGGTTTGATTTTTTCTTTCATCCTTTACATGTGGGATGCCCCATGGTAGTCTTTCTGATTGCTTCCCAGAGCCTCATTCCTCTGTAATTCCCCAGCTGGTGGCCTTCTCCGACCCACTACAAGGGAAGGCCGTCCCCATGGCCTTCCTGCTCTCCTCCTGAGCCCATGTCTGTTGTGGCTGGAGCCTCAACAAGGCAAGGGCGTGGTGCCCATGTAGAAAAGTGTTTGTGCTGTTGGGGTCCACACTTGGCTTAGCTGCCTAAGTTGCAAAGCTAGGCTTGAAACCGTTGGTGGAGCTCAGAGGTGAAATTTGAGCATTTCCTCCAGATGTGTCCCTGGAGCCTCTCTCCTGCAACATGTGATGCAAAGCCAGTCTTGGGACTCAGATGTTAAATGTGAATGTGATAAGATCACAATGCGATCACTTCCCAGTATGGTTGTGGATATCGTTTCTATCTGGCAAATCTAAGGTATTTATTTTTTTAGAGTTCTTCATAAGATTCTTTTCCTAAATTTAAGCCATTCATGGTCTCACCGTATACTTCTTCAGCCTAATTCTGGCATGACATTGCATCAAAACACCACAAAAATTCAGAAAGGAAAAAAAACAAATCAGTAACATTTCAACCTGTTCTTATTTCAAAGGTACGTGAAGCTTCTTATTTCCCTTTGACTGAATTACTCTGGTTTGGGTACAAGATGGATTTGACCTTCACCATTATGTGAAAAACTCTTTCACAAAGATCTTTTGGTTTTGGAAGGCAACACAGAGGCTGACTCTGTGATCGTAGTAGAGAGGTCCATGCAGAAAGATGGATGCTTTCAATTCAGTTGCCCTGAATTTTTCATTTCCTTGCTTTGCTTCAGGTACATGTATGGAAGGCATTTTTCGCACCCAAGTGTTGGTGCCAATGTGATAAGAATGTGAGGACTGATCATATACACTTTCTTCATCATTTATTTATAACTAGTTAATTAAGTTATTATGAAGTCTCCTTTTTTTCTTATTGGCAGTGAGAATGCAATTAATTTTCTTAGCCTTTCCTCCATAACCTAGATCTCTGACATACCATTTCTTTGCTAACTGTTCTTTTTCTAAAGACACTACATTATCAGCAAGATATTCTGTGATGACCAATTCAAAATTTACCCTAGGAAAAGCTGCACTGGTAACAAAGCTTCCTTTTTTGATTTATATTCAATTCCTCTGGCAATATACCCAACCAACCTGCTGTATTTCTTTGCAGCTTCTCTATTATGCGTTGCAAGGCAAAGAAATTGCCTAATCTTTTGTTTTCACTTTCCTTTCTCATGTCTCTCTTACCTCTTCTAAATTTCCCTTCAAGGTTTTTTCTCCCAAAACCTTTTTTCTTCAATTATTGCCACTTATTGCTCTAGTAGTCAAAAAATACACAGTGTAGCCTCTGACAGAAGGCTGACATTTCTGCCACCAACAAAAAGCTGTCTTGGGAATGACAGACACTACACACAGGCTGCACACAGGGTAAATTTTCCTTTTCTGGACTCACTTGCCCACAAAGCAAAGCATCATCCAGCTATAAAGATGATCAGAAAGAAATTTTTTAGTATTTGAAAATAGAAAAGTAGGAGAGTTGACATGTCACTACATGTTGTAATGTCTACTCGTTCTGTACAGGGCTTCTCCAGAAATGTTAAAGAAGATTTTTAGGATTTACGGTTAATATTCAAAGGTTTGCTCCTTTCTATTATACCATATTTATCCAAAAAGTAAAGAATTCTTCTTTCTGGATTTCCCCAACCTCCTCTTTCATTTACTTTGTAACAGCTTTCCCTTCCAAACAAATATGACCTCTATTTTAATAACTTGCCCTAACTATGGCCACATTAAGCTATTTATCATCTTACATTCCGTTTGGGAAAACCACCATGCTTCTTAAAATATTTGTTTAATACTACAGTGAGAGAAGGTTCATAATCCTCAGACCTCAGCTGTGAAATATTAATAGAAATCACTTAGAGGTGAAAGCTTTCTTTAATGCAACACTGTCTCACAAGAACATCAGAAATTACAAAGATTTGGACACTCCAAAACTAACACAAATCATCAGCTGGAAGTGATCACCTGTCTTGCGAAGGATTCAGTATTCATCTGCCTACATGAAAATAAAGTGTGTCTTGCAAATAGTGCTTAAATCTTTAAAGCGTGTAGGACATAAAGCCATTTTCTATTTTCTCATTTGGAAATTGTCTTGGTTGAAAAGCTACAGTAAAACATCCCAGACTAACCATCAAACTACCATGCACTCTTATTATTTAATTCGTGTAATGTCAATCTGTGTACATGGTTTATTTTCCACAATCTTTAATTCTCCTCAATCCTGAGTTAGAAAGTTATAAACAGGCTCTTACCTCTGCACATCTTAAGGATATTAAATTCCTAAAGCTGATGGGATCATAACTTCATGCTAGACTTTTAAAGTATTATTAATGCTAATCTTGATAAACCACTATTCTCATTGGAAAAAAAAAAAGATATTTAATAAAAATACACTTAATACAAATATTTAACACTGTAAAACACTGGAAATCAGATGGTTGATTAGACAGCAAATTTAATTTTTTTTTTTGAGTACAAACGTGTTCACATAACTTTAATGAAATGATAATATAATTTTTCTGGACAGTTTTACAGCTTACAATAAAATATTTTAGAATAGTGTAGAGGAATCTTGAGGTCCTCCATAACCACTTCTTGCTTCATGGTCTCATCCTGTATACTTGGTGCTTACACAAGTACTGTATTGCTTCTGGTCTGCAGCACCATTGACTCCAAAACCACCCACATGATCCTGGAGCAGCTCCAAGCTGACTGATGAGCAAACCATACCTGCTGAAAGTCCTCCATTGGTCTTCTCCACTGCATATCTCTTACATGGGGGTCAAAATTTAACTCAGAGAACAAAACAGGTGTGCCATCCAAGAAACCTCTCGTGCTGACAGCTGGCCAGAAGCTGACACCATCCTTCTGGTTCTTAGGTCATCACTGGTAGAGATATACCCAAAAAGGCGCTTGTGTTTTCAGTGGAGGGGAAAGAAATTAAAAGTTTGCCCTACAATTCAATTTGTGGTTTGCAGACTGATTGCCTTAATGGCATTCTCATTAAAAGTTCTTGCTGTGAAACACTGTTTTCTTTCTCTTTTGGAATTCTCTGAATTAATAATTAGTAGCTCCTTTTGGAAGTTATTTATAGAAAGTATTGCTCTTGTCACCTCATGCTAGACAAGACAGAAGGAAAGCACTGTAGAAATGCATGCTCTGAGCAGCTCTGTTTAACATTCTGCTAAGAGCTACAAGTTACCATCTAAAGATGGGGAGGGGAAAAAAAGAGAGCTACCAGGCTACTCTAGCAGCAGAGTGTGTGACACTGGCTGCAGCTAAGCGCAGGAAGGCAAGTCTCCCTCCCAGGGCTTTCAGTGGAGAGTGGAAAAAGCTCCCCATCCTCCTTCCATCCTGCAAACCTGTAGAAGGCTTCATTTTCCAGCGCTATAAATCTGTCCTCTTTATTAAGTGTGTATATGCATGTTCAAATCAAAAAAACACGTCCTTTACTTCATTACAACCATGCCAGAGAAAGCATGCAAAAAACACTTGACTAAGCCCCTGGGAAGCAATGGGAGGAGCGGCAGAGTCTGTGGTGCTGGCAGCAGCCTGGGCTGGGGCTGCCAGGCAGTGGTGATGGGGAAGTTTAATTTTAGATAGTGGGACCAAAACACTGAATCACCTGGGGAAATCGGGACTGCAGAAGAAATAAGGCCTGCGGACACAGCTGCAGCAAGCAGGGCTAGCAATGAGAGGAGGAGGAGGAGGATGGGGAAAAGGGCCCATGTGTGTCATTGCCAAGCAATCTGAAAAGGATTCCAGCATTAACAGAATGGGATTTTTTCCCCTTTCTATACTATATCAAAAAGACAACTGCAATGCAGTCTGCTGTTTGTGTGGGGAAGGTGTTGGTGAAGAGCAGCTCCGGGACTTGTTGCTGGTTTAGCAGTGATCCCCAGGCAGGCAGGGCAGGGAGGATGATCCAGGGCAGGCGCACCGCTCCCATGCCTACCAAGCATCTTCACAGCATCCTCCCAGTGGGACAGGCTTCTTGACAGCCTTTCAAAAGGCCGTCGTTCATCCCTTGGAAAATAAGGCATTAATCCTACTGCCTGTCTTCCAGACAGAGCATGATATATGTACCACATTGGATCAGGCTTGTAAAGACAAATATAACAAAAAGCCCCAGTGAATCTGATACGCTCTGTTTTTGCTGCTTCTCCTGTCCATCTGCAAGCCTATCTTGGTTGTTATTCTTTTATTTTTCCCCAGGAGACAAATGCTTTTAATTCAGTCCTATAAGAGACAAAGATGCTTCTAGGGCAGCAACCTCTGTGCCTTCTCGTAGACAGTCACACAGAACAAAGAGGAGAAAGAGTCTGATAACAATAAGTAATTATAATTAGCACATATTTAGTGCTTTACATTTTCAAAGCACTGTACAAATATTAGCTAATGAATATTTGGTAAGCAAACAGATTTCAAGCTTCTAGAAGGATTATTATAAACTGTGAGGAAAATATTTTAAAATATTTGGCTGACCTTTTCCTCAGTCCTAAATTTACAAGGTTTTTAAGTTTTGCTATACCTATAACTTAAATACAAATTGGCTTGGTATGCTTGTTACTCCTATATTATTTAAATCCTTATGCTTTTAGCTGGAAGCTGTGGTTTGGGGTGTGGAGAAGTAAGCAATTTAAAATATGTTTAAAAGCAAACATTGTGGGGGCAAAACACTTTGCCCCCACATTTTCTTCTTGTTCTAGTGCACTGGACTATCACCAGCCTTAGGTTTAGACTCTGACTTAACAAATGCACTGATCCTCCCGAGCCGTGGCCAAGTACCCGTGCAAAAGTAACCCAGTTTCACACAGATCTGACTGGTTGGCTGGAAGTTGATCTGAAACTCCACAATGTGCTCCACACGGGCGATTCTGCAGATTCCTGCTGGACACATGCTAAGCAGCCATTCAAGACAAGAGGTTCAGTTAGGGGGACCATCTGCTGGTCAGGATATTATTTATTTTTCTATAAATTAGGTGGCGCGTGTCATTCTAGGTAACAGAAACCCAGTTAATATCACCATGGACACCAGCTTGTGGTAAACATGCAGCTGAGCCTGCAGAGGTGGTGAAAGTGCTGGTATGAACTGCTGTCTCCTCCACAGCATCACTCGTTTTCAGGAATCCTGCCAGGTAACGTAAAGCAGGAGAACCTACCTTTCTTTCCTTCTCAGCCATCCTTGTGATCCACCAAATGCCGGGTCAGATGTTTCTCTTTTATCATGGATGGAATTGCTTGTGCTTCATAGTATTGACAATGAGAGGAAAAGCAGCTGCATGGACATAGTGACAGCACCCGAACCTTTTGAAAGATCTATAGACTCTGAAGTTCAGCCAGCCAAGTGCTCACTAAGCCAAAACCCTCAGATTTAAAAATTCTGATGTATACAGTCAAGCTTTTCTAAAGAGCATCTTTTGATGGCTGTAATTGATCTCTTCTTTTCTTGTTTTTTTCCTTGACTGTGAAGTTTTGATTCATTACCTCTTGCAAATTCTCCTCCGTGCCATGACAAACAATTTCATACCAACGATTCCTGTTCCGTATGTATCCAAGCTGCCTTTTTTAAGCTAGCACACTCTTATCTCTTTGTAATCAATTTTCTACTTTATAAATATCCACAGTTTTTGGCATCTATATAGTAAGCTTTCTTCACATGAAGTGATTAAAGTATTCAGCTTGCTCTCTTTCTTCCTTCACCTTGTCTGCTTCAGTTTGTGCTTTGAGCAGTAGCTGGGCAGTGTGTATTTCTTGCTTCTTAAATTCTCCAGATTATGTGTGATCTCTATATTAGTTTCTCTTTCAATTGCTTTCGCTTCGCTATCCTTGCACAATATGCACTCAGCATCTGCTTCTGCCATTGCTTCTGAAAGCAGAAGTGATTTCTCCTGCCAATTTTCCACTTTCCAAAAAGAAACTGTTCTTTCAAGGCTTGATCTTGTTTTGTGCTTTAAGTCAGCAATAATATAGTATAAGCGACATGTTACCAAACTGGGGATAAAACCAGAAGCACAGATTGAGCAGCCAAAATGCTTAATAACAAACTCTAATATGCAGTCTTCTTTGCAGGCCAAGAGAAACACCACGCTCCTTGAAATGTCACCAAGCCTTTCTCTACTAAGAGACCACCCAGACCGCAGGCACTCAGAAAAGGGTCTTGGATGTGGGGCCAAGCACAGAGACAGTTCTCGTTATCTGGATTTTTTAACTAGTAATTTCTAGTTGACCAGAAAGAAAAAGTTTTGTTACTTTCAATTACCAGTGCACCTGAAAGTATTTTTATCATATATTTTCAATAGAAAGTCTGTCTTATGTTGCAGGAGTGTTCTGATATTTTGGAAAGTTCACCTCATTTTTTTGGTCTCTCTGCTTCCCATATCACAGTTTGTCATTTATTTAGAATGTAAAACCTTTCAGGCTGGGACAGTCTCTCTCTTTTCATGGAGAATTTTTTTTTTCATTCTTATTTATGTTACCTGGTAACACTATGTAAAGACAATGCTCATGTAGGATGAAAACAGTGATTTTATCTCTGTCTGGACTTTACATGTAAGGTTTTCCTAGTAGGAAAGTAAGTTTATTCAGTACCTGCCACAATGAATCCCCAGTTTGATATAAAGTCTTTTAGGCTCTGCATTCATACAAATAATCTGTAATATACAGCTGTTGCACTTAATTTTAGAAAGGGATAGGGGTAATCAACTTGCAGAAAAAAATGTAACTAACCAAAAAATCAAAGAATTGAACTAAATGTTGAGGGGTTTTGTTTGTTTTGCAGTTTTGTTTCTTTTACCATACTGACTCATATTTTCTGTTAGTGTTTTTTCTCCTTAAATATTCTGGATGTCATCAATGTCTATGTAATGCAAAAATGTAATACAAAATTAAGGAAGGCGTCATCCTGACAGTACTTCCAATTAATCAGAAATATAAAGCACTGTAAGTGCTTAATCAAAAGTGAGTTTTTATGATTTACTTTTGGAGGTCTAAGTAGTCTTGATCGGCTTTGTAAGTCCCCAGCTCCTGAGAATGTAAGGTCTCTATCTTTGGTAGCCCCTAGCGCAGCTGGCACTGCATGTTGACAGCTTGCTGCATTATCCCTCAGACAAGCAACAAAAGATTGTGCTCTAAAGTTTAAGAGTGAAAACAGAGGAAGAGAGAGTCATACATGGGAAACAGATTTCATTCCTTCTGTGAAGAGCCAGGTTCAGGTTCAGCCCTTAGCCTTTAAAAATCTTACTAAAAGGCAAACCTGATTCTTATACCTGCTGAAAAGGTACTAAACTGTTTAGATGGTGGATATCATCAGGCTGCTGCTCAGCAGGGAGCTCTGATTCATCAGCATCAGGGTTTCCCCAAAGCTTTCTGCCTACATCTTCTGCTTACCTTGGCAGGGACATTGTCAGAGAATAAAAGACTTCTTCTTCATGTCAAAGGGCTGGCATTCATCAAAACGATAATACTTTTTACCTAGAGCATCTTTGAGATGAGGTTCATGAAGCCTGTAAAGAGGAAGATGATAAAGAAAAATGTTGCAGGATTTATATATATATGTTTGGCACTAAAATTGATACTACATGAAGTGGAAGATTTTTCTAAGTTTCCTTTGGCTTTTACTTCATAAATACTCTTTGGTTAAGTCAGTGGACTGCTTTTCACACAAAGCGTAATACACAACCTGTTAAGGTCAACAGAAAGCTTCTTATTAATTTCAGTGGGCTTTGGATCAAGGTCCAAGCGTAAAACTATTCACTGAATTAAACAAAAAAATTTTGAATTGCAAAAGTCAAATAGAGAGTCACACCTTGCAGGACCAAGCCCTTCATGATAAGAACAGTCTAAAATCCAGTAAATCTTCTGGAAGTCTTTCCACTGATTTCTATGGGCTTGGGATCAAGTATGTGATAGCCAACCTGTAAAATGGAATAAGTGGAAATGGGAAATGTGTGATGTCCTAAAAAGAGAGCTTTCTAACCCTCCAGACTGGATTGATTTGTTCTAGTAAGAATGGAGAGTGAAGCCGTTCAGCCACAGCTTTTATACTAGTATAACCCCCCTCTAGATTCCCCAGCCTAAAAGTAACCATCTTTAATGTTGGCATCCAAGGTTTGACCATGTAGGCATGGAGTGAGTTGGTGGTTGTAGAATGACTACATGGTCATTTTTTCCACATTTCCTCCCCTAATTACCTTTTGTTCCTCTGCTTTATAACTTAATTGTGCTGTCGTCTTCGGTTTGTCCTTCCATTAGTTAGTTCCTGCCTCCTGTTTCAATACAGCTGTTAGCCCAAATCCTCCTTCACACCTTGACAGAGCCACAGCAGTGGCTGAAGAGGTCCCCCCCAAAATCTAGGCAGCCTGTCATGCTCTCACTCCAGCTTTTGGTTTTCAGGTATATTTAGGTTAAAATATAGAACTAAACTAAGCTGTATTTTGAGACAACAGCATGAGTTTGAGAGGTCTGTTTGTCTCTTGTAAAGGAAGAAAAATTCTCCCTTTAACTTCAGAAGTATTAAAAGAAGACAAAGCAGCAGCAAAAGTCTTCCGCATGGTCCATTGACAGAACAGCCTATTTAGTAAAGCCTATTTAGTAACTTTCCTCCATATCCTAAAATATGTTGATATCTAATTTGACCATAAAACCTAAATTGTTTGAAAGTCTGTAAGTGATCAGTAAATCCATTTTTTTTATTTCATTAAATGTTTTTCTTTTTTAAATTGAATTTATAAAATAGTTTTAGCACATAAATAGTTGTTTTATGAATTTGAAATTTTTGTTTCCATTTCCACCAAAAACCTTCTGTTTGGGGAGGGTTCATAATGAATAATATGAAGCAATATGAAAGCATACTCATGCTCTCCAACGACAGTGATATTTTTAAGATTTTGCTTGTTAAAAGCTTCCCAACACCTCCTGTTAATTGTGGAGTTTTATCTGGTGTTGGCATTATAATGAATCTTTTATCACTATGACGACTTTTATTCTCTGCTTCACTTCAGACAACAGTTTCTAAACCAATTGGTTTTTGTATAAAGAGTAGCAAAACACCTGATTCCGAGCTCCCGAATGTGCTCACCCCTGAGATGTGCTGGGAATGGCAGTGGTGACTGCTGTCCACTGTGACAACCAAGATGTGCTTAGTTTCTACCAGGTACGTACTCTTCTAGGACTCTTCAAACCACTAACTTCTTCACAGTGTTAATAACTATTTCCCTAATAACTTCAGTATAGGTATGAACTGGTCCATTGATTTATTATTTATAATTACTACATTTTTTTTAGCTGTTGTCACATTAATTCTACCCAGAAAGTAAATAAGTTTCACAACACACATCTAGCTATTTGCAGAGGTGAATATGGGAGTGTACGTGATTTCTCACCATGAAGTATTTTAATGCATTGGATAGATCAAGCTATTTATGCATAATTCTGTTAGACTTGCAGCTGAGTCTCAGTACCAATCTAATATATACTTGTTAAAAGCTTAGACTTTGCTGTGACTGGCATGAATGATTGATTTTCTTCTATGATTTTTAAGAAAGACTTTAAATCCAAACCACAATGTGGGACACATATTGATATTCATTACTGGTCCACCAATATCTGTCAGAAGTTCATTCTAGCTGCAACATAGGAACAGAATTGACACTAATTAAACAAATATGATTTTAATCATTATCAAACTTGGTACTACCTAGAAATAGGTAAAAACAAGTCCACCACCAGCTTTACATTATAGAGCTCTGATTCAGTTTTAAACTAACAGTTATGCTGAAAACTTCTGCTAAACAATCTTCTTTACAGAAAAGTTATCATTTTAATCATCCAAGTGAAAAATAATTATTTAATGTTTGAGCTATAAAGCAACAATATTTTTGTGACAGTTAAGGTAGAAACAGAAACTTTGAGCAAAGATAGGTTTCAGTGTATATCTGTCCAAAATGCTTACAATTCACAGGGTTATTATAAAAAAACAAACAAACAAACAAACAAAAAAAACCACCCACAGTAATCTTAAAGAAAGCATGCAGATCAACCAAGAGAACCTCATTAGTTTTCAGCACTTCTCGTAATATCTCCTATTTCATTGCATTTATTTTTCAATAAAAAAAACCATGAGTGCTGTAAATTGACATTACCTGTCTCACTTAAATATTTAGTTAGTTTTCTTACGAAAACAAAGGGTTAATGGTCTCTTCCTTTCTTTAGAAACATTGAAAAGAAGAAGTGACAATTTGTCTCATGCATCTAATGATTCATTGCGAATATTTGGATGGGGTCATTCATGATCACAAAGTTGATATCAAGTGAGATATGAGTAAGGATGCCTTGAGTAATGAAGACCCTCACAGCCATACAAACATAGCAACCCACCCTTCAGAGTTTACAGCAACACAGAGAGTCAGTAATGCCATCAAAACGAGTAGCTGGAGTGTAAATTTCTTGTATCTCTCTGAGACTGCATCTCTGCTGATTTTCCCAGTGCATGTCATGCAAACTTTTAACTATATGTAACTGAGATGTAATTAAAGAACTAAATTAAATACAGCCCAGATGAAGAAATTATTGAGGAATTATTTGCCTTCAGTTTCTTCTCCCCTTGGAGAAGGAAGGTTACCACAGGTTTGCTCTCTCCATTTGCCCTGGAGAGGTTGCATGTTGCCAAGGCCAGCAGGTGTAGGGTTGGAGGAGGCTGTAGCTGCACTGGAGCACACAGATCTGGTGTCAGCTGAGAGCATGCTGGCAGATACAAAATTTTTATAAACAGTCTGATCAGGTGTATTCAGGGCTAATTTAAGGAAAAGAACTGCAGACCTGCTTGTTAGGCTCCATCATCAACACTTTTCAGTGGCAAATCTGTTCTCTAAGAAATCAGAGATCTATAGGAAGACTTTGAGAAAGCCATGGGAAGATGACTTGCAGAAGAGCCGAGAAGTTCTTCCAGGAAAGGGGCTCATCTATCAGCATCAGATGAGAGAAAGTTTGTAGAAAAATCTCTGCAACTTGGTTAGTACCAAAGTGGATAGGGTCCAGGGGGCTGAGTTAAGCCTCTGAGTTTGCTGAGAACAGAAACAGAAAGAATTATTAGCTGCTTTGAGTGATTTATCACCCACTGGAATCCCCAGATAAGCTAACCTGTTTGCAGTCCAATGGAGTTCGATGCTTTGCGTCAAGTTGCTCCTCTTTGCATGGCCAAGATAAGAAGATTTTGGGGCTTCTAAACAAAGTGAGATTTCAATGAAGTTTAGAGGGTAGCAAAACATTTTCACAGGCAAATGCCTAATTTGCATTTCGAAGTTCACCTCTTAACCTTGGGATATCTGTTCTTTACAGGTGTAAGTCACAAAGAAAAACAGAAGTTCACTGAATGCCAAAAAGTACAACATGGTCAATTATCTGACTGTGACTCTCACTTCTGGTGTGTGTACAAGTGTATGAGTCGTATTTCCCTGGACTTACTTTAGGTGTTATGCTGGTAGTTATATTTTAGCCCCATCCCCACTGTAACTCAGGTTTCAATGTTTGACCTCTGCTCTAAATGGCACATCCTGCAAGTGACAATATTATGAAAACTGATTTAAGTGCCTATTAAATTAAACTTCCTTAAATATAGAGGGGTTTACTTTTAATTAGCTATCTCTGTATGCTTACCCATATTTGCAAAGGCACAGAGTACAATGTCTGCTAAGGTTTTGAAAAATGGCATAAGGATAAAAGACATAATTACTTCCACTAAAGATAAGTGTTTACTCCAGCTGGCTTTCACAGGACAGCCCCAGCTCCTATGCAGGAGCTTCCCATGCTTGCCCAAACCCTCTGCCTGCTCTCCCCATTCGTGGGGTGGGCTCTGCTCCTGTGGTCATGCTTTCCCCTTCAGCAGGGAGGAGCTCCCAGGCCAATGGATTCCTCAGCATAGGAATATATGCATGTTAGCAGAAGTAATAAGTCCTAAACTTTGTCTTCATGCTTCTCAGAGATAGAAAAATTGCTTCAAAGGGGATGTTGGAGAATAATGAAAATAATAAAGAACACTACAGGAACCACAATATCAAGTGTGCAGCACTGCTGTTTGGGGAAGCAATTGAGGACTGTAAGGGTTGGTCAGCATAAAAGCTAGTGTGTAGCTTATCCTAAAAAACCTCAGCCTCCAGAGAGAAAAAGCCTGTTATACAGTTATCTAGATGATCTTGATATTTCACGGCTTCCCACAGCACAACATGGTAAAGCCTTGCAAAACTTGACTGAGGTTTATAAGAAATCAGCAGTAAGACAGGACTTAACTTCTAGATGAGGTAGGTATCTACATCTTCCCCACTTCTAAATAACTCAGGCAAAACAGATTATCTGTGCTCTCATGTGTAGTGTTTCCTAATCTCCATGGGGGAATATTCAGATAGACTGCGCACAAAAATACTTTAAAAGCTATTTTTACTAGTCATTTTCTTTAACAAAACTCAGAACCAAAAGTATTTACTACCTAACTAGCTCCCTTTGGCCAAAGAAACTTCTCGTGCAGTTACGTTCTTCTGACTTTCCTTCTTCTCCCAAACCAGCCTGCCACTGGGCAGCAACTGGAAATTGCAAATAAAGTGAAATATAGTACTGCTGTTTGGGGAAGCAAGCATAAAAGCTTTACAGAAACAGCAGACGATATGGACTCTGCAGGTTGGTGCCTCAGCAGATGAACACCGGCATTTGGTACTTTATAATAGGTTAGGAACCTCAACATTTATTGTAAACTTAATGCAGTTTTACAGCCTATCTTCAAAACATTTACACAGACACTAAAAGATGATGGATATTTTCAGAGCTTTCTTCTTCCCCAGCAGTCTCCTTCACAGTAACACTGCACAACCAGCAGTGATTTCAAATGTATTATTGATGTATCTTTGAAGATCTATTATACGATACCTCATGTTTATTGCTATTATGCAACTGGCTTCTAAGTGTCCTCTTCTATATGAAGCAGAGCTGAGAAGATACGATCAGTATTATTATTATTTGTATTGCAGTGATAGAGGCACTAACCCAGCAGGACACCGTTGATTTAGATATCGTACAAAGACACAGGATGACAGAATAGCTGCTCTTTACATTTTACATTTTAAACAAACCAGGAAAACAAGACCAGAAAGAAAGAGATACAGTATATAAACAGATGACAGAGAATGAAGTGCACAAGGGATGGATGTGTGCCTGCACCAGTAAAGTTAACAAGATCCATACTTTGCCTTTAAAGGTAGTCTCTCAATTGACTCCACCATGACAGAAAGTTGGAGAGGTGAATGAAGAGCTAGACAATTAGATGCCAATACAGAAATCTTGATGGGGAATGTGGGCAGAGTAATGGGGAGGGCAACTAGTTTATTATTATTGGATCCTGAATGTTTTGCTATACCATGTTTTTAATCTCTTTTCATGCACAACGTTTTATAGATTATGTGGCTCAGACATTGTTTTCTTTGTCCGTACACTCTGGTCTGGTTTATTCTCACTAATGCTGCTAACATCACTAATGCTAAGAACTGGACCAAGCTTACGGTGCAAAGCGTGATAGATTTTCTGTTAGCATTGATTTAAGCAGAGGTCCAGGATGTTTCTATAGCCAAGATGAGCTGTGAGCACAACGTTACCTTGGCAGGGCTCATCCCGTTGGACAATGTTTGCTAGTAAAAGATAACGACAGAGTGTAAATGCAACAGTATCTCCTAATCAGAAAATGAGTTGGCGAGAGCAGCAAGCAGGAGGATGACCTGAAATGTTTAAAGAGAGCAGCCAGAGCAAAGGCCATTGCCTTTGGATCGGATAGATGCTAAATTTTTCTTTAGCCGGAAAACACAGCAGCAAGAAAACTCCAGGGGAGAATACCAGTAGTTTTGTGAAGCCAAGAGATACAGCCATGTCTTATGTGAACTGTCCTGATTTTCTCATTCAGTAGAGTTTTGCATGGCCCCAGATCTTAAATATTTTTCAGCTCTTAACAATTTGTTCAGTAGTTCTCAGTTCAGGTTATTTTCAATGCTTATCACAGGTTCTGTAGTAGGTTTCAGCCCCATGAAGTGCTAGGGAAAGAAATGTTCACATAGCAATTCAGCAGTAACCCAACCTATAAGAAGCTGTGTACTATAAATTAGGCCAATTCCTAAAATAGTAAAAACAGCTCAAGTCTTGTCTACATGTGCACTGTTGCAAATATGTATTTAGCATAGTATATACTCCACTGTCACGGGGAGCTACATTCAGCATGGGAATACATATATTACCATATTTTATTGGGAATATATATCAAGTTTATGCATAGAAATAAAATTTCTAGTTTTCTGATACTTTGTGTAGTGATCTACATTAAGACTTTCAGGAGCTCTTTCTCAGGCTTTCTACATAATGCACCCATTCTACTTGGTTGGTTTGTCATTTTTTAAAATAACCATAGCATTTCAAAGCCTGGCCTTTAAAAATCACAGAAATCCTGAAATGCAACTGCAGCTATTAGGTTCCCAGGCATGGATTAATCAGACCTATATATAATCTGGATGTGAAGCAGGAAAGTACAGACCTCATGGTGCTCTGTGTTACAACTAAAAAACCCTTTTTTTTTTTGTGATTCCTTTTTTTATTACATGCTATACATTTCCTCATGTCTTTAGGACCAGTATCAAACATCTGCAATTTCTGATTATTTTTATTCTATTTACTTCTAATTGATGACATCAAAAATTTCTTTTAAGTGCAGTGTGGCAATTTTACCCTGCTGGGCAGCTAAACTCCACCACAATCACTCTCTCACTCCCCCTCCTCCTCAAAAAAAAGAAGGGGAAGAAGAAAGTATGATGGAAGCGGGGGGGGGTGGAACACCTCACAGGTTGAGATAAGGAAAATTTAATTAAAGGGAAAAGAAAGGTGGAGGGGGGACGGGGACAGGGGACAAGTAAAGGCTGTACGGAAGCAAAGAGAAAAAATTTCCCAACTTCCCATCAAGGAGCAGTGTTCAGCCACATCCTGGGAAGCAGGCCCTCAATGCGCGTAGCGGCTGTTCAGGAGCACAGACGTCTTCATAACGAGAGCCCCCCCTCTTCTTCCCCTTTCCCAGGTTTTATTGCTGAGTGCGACATCGTACGGTATGGGATATCCCTCTGGTCGGTTCAGGGCAGCTGCCCTGGCGATGTCCCCTCCCGGCTGCTGCCCGCCCCAGCCCTCTGGGTTTGGGTTTGGAGTCTGGGTGCTGTGCAGCGCTGCTCAGCAACAGACACAGCACTGGTGTGGTGTCAGTGCTGCTCCAGCTGCCATGCAGAGCACAGCGCTGCGTGGGCTGCTGTGGGGAAAGTGAACTCCATCCTGGCCAGACCCAGTACATGTGGTCGATTCTTAGTTCTGTGGTAGTTGCACAATACACATGCTGTACCAATACACAATATCTGTGCATCTGCACAATATTTTGATGGTGTGATAGTAGCTGTTGATAATAATGCACTTGTGTTGCGGTTCTGGCTAACAGCAGTTGGAATGCTGGTGAACTTCTAGTTATTACAGAAAATTAGTTTTCAGATAGAGCAATCATGTCCCAGGGCTCTGGGGTACAGGTAGTCACTTGGAATCTAACTCAGGAAGAGCCTCAGCCACACGCCTAATAAATACGTGCATGCTGGAGATTATGACTGCGAGGTGATACACTGAAATTGTCACCATGCGAAAAGTTAAAATTCAGTATGGTTATATGCATTTTCAGGGAGCAACATATAAGCTTACAATTGCTCTTGTGCAAATATGTTTGTGAGTGCGTGACTCTTTCCTGGATCACATCTATTTTCAGCATCTCTTTGCTATTTATTCATGTATTATTTGTAACTTTCTGGGTGTTATGGCAATAAGAATCCATTTCAAGTGTGATATTAAAAATGAAATAATTCCTTGGCTACCATCTAAGTTGATATATTTTTTTTTCTAATTGCTGAGAATTTTATAAAAATAATGTTCACTGGTAGAACAGATGGATCAGTGAGCTGTGAACACATGTCTACACGGTAATATACTTTGGTTCTAGCTGATGGTGTTGCTTTGTTTCTTCATTTTCTCACTAAACAACACTTAGACTGGAAAAACAAGAACTTAGGTCTTTTTCAAGAAGTTCAAGCTCAGAGGCAGGGTAGGTGGTATTCAAGGACAAACAAAGAGAGATGCCGGATTTTCAGATGTCAAGCTATTTCAGTGACTATTTTTGGCTGCTCAATATTCAGCAAAATCACACTTTGAATTAGTATGAAAGTACACATGATGTATTACCCCTCTAACCATGCAGAACTAAGGCCCAGGACCCCAGCTGAGGGGATGTCCCAACTTCTTTCTCATTAGTGAGAAATATCCATGCACTCTTGTTCAAACTTCCACACCTGCATATATTTATGTAAACACTCATGTTCATGGATGAGAGGCTGCAGCACAGGGAAACTCACCTAACAAATGTGCTGGCTGCCACTCCAAACTTAGCATTATTCTGCTAATCAATATAGAAATTAATAAAGGGATTCATATTGCAACTGACTGGCTGTACAGCAAAAGGGAGCTGTGATAGAAAATTAAGTAACACCTGTTGCATTTTCATTAAATAAATTTTAATGTGACAAAAATAAGCAAACAGTGGGATCCCATTTCAGCTAATGGAAAAATACAGTAGAATGAAGAAAGGGGGTGAGTCTGTCCACTGCTGGTGTCCAGGAGAGAAGCTTCCTCTGCAGACTTTGTTAACTGTCACTTGCTGACAGTTCTGGGAAGCTTCCAAATTACGCTTCAGTGCAATTTATTGCAACACAATTTTTAAGGAATAACAGTTTACATGAACAATAGTTACGAAATTTAAATTTACCTAATAAGTAGATTTTCCATTTGGTGTTATTTTTTCTTTTCATGTTCGTGCTCAGACCTACAGAAAGCTTTGCTAATTTTATTTTAAACCTGAAAATTTTACCAAGAAAAATTATTGAAACCCACCTAACTTGGTTTTTATTTCAAATAACAAGTCCATTACAGAAGTCTGCAGTTACAATAATGTAGTAAATTTTTTTTAACCTCTTTTGTAATTCTGATAACACTTATAGTCTATCTGCAGGGACTGTAATTGATTGAATGAATGAAATTCAAATGAAAAATATTTATAGAATGTCAGAAAATATGCCAGAATACTGCTTATTACAAGTCACTGATCTATGTCAGAGCTGCACTTGTATAAGAAATATCTGAATAGATGTGATTTTCTGCCACCTCTTCCTCCTAAAACTTTGTGTAGAGATGTGAGACAGACATTACTGAATATAACTCTACATTCAGTAAGGAAATGAGTTTCTGCAGCCTGTTATATGGATTTCAGAAACAAAAAAACATTTTTAAAGACAAAAGAGTGTGAGGCTTAGTTCTAGGGATAAAAGCATTGATTATCTACCAGATGAGTTCTGTTTTATTTTTGTATTGGGAAGAAAACCTGTAGGTAAATTTGTTTTTGTTTCTCCCAGTAGAAATTTTTGACTGTTTAATTAAAGGCCTCATTGCCCCATCATTAAATTCAAAGAAGCATATCTAATGCAAGCACTTAAATGTAATATCACTTATTAGTCTTTAATGAAGAGAAACTTATTCTTCCTCTAAAGAAGAGCTGTAAAAATAGCGCCCATGTCACCCACAAAATTATATACTATGAAGTGTATAAATCTGTATTTAATGACTGTAAAAATATTCCTTTATAAAGGAGAGCATTCTTTCTTGTCTGGCTTCACTCATAAAGGAGGTTAATTAAAGCCAGAGTATCACAAATTCTGTAACGCCACAGGTCATTCATCTGTACCAAAGTGTAACACAATTCTACAAAGTCTCATTGACAGTGATAATGTAAAACCAACTGCTCCACTACTCAGTGAAGATCGCTGCTCTGTCTTGCAACTTGGCTCCAGGTTTCATGATCCAACAGCCATGAAATCTGTTGTTAAACATAAGATTGATCTAATCCTTTTCACACTGCAGTATAAATATATACACAGAAAATGTTGCTGATGTTTTAGAGGGGGAAAAAGAAAAAAAGAAAAAATATCTGTAAGAAGTCCAAATAACTACAGTTTTGAAAATTTTTCCATGCAAAGGCCATAAAGCATTGATAAACTGTATGCTGTCAGGTCAAAAAGTGAAAGTCCACAACACTACTGATCTACATTCATACTTCAAGGTCATGTATTTGGCATTTTGGTAGTTCAGCACCATTTTTTTTTTCTTAAATTGATAAATTATCCAAAATAAAGGGCTACAGCAGTATCACAGTAAGTCTTCTGGGGTCGCGCACAGGGAGATAATTGATAGTGTCTTGGGTAACATCTGGGTATCAGAATAGGGTGGCCAGAAGTGAAATTGAGAGAAAACGTTTCAGTGTGTCCCCCTGGCCAAATAACAAAACGAAATGCAATGAGATGCTAATTTGTCACTCCTTCCTGGGAGCAAGGGTAACGCTGTTATTTTGATTATGAAGGCTACACAAATATGCATGTGTAAGGCAGAGTGATAGAATTTCATTACAAGTATACACAGTTTCTATTAGATGCATAGTTTTTATTAATTTGATTTACCTGATGTAATCCTGTGTATCCATCTTATCTTACAGAATGTGTATTTGGTATCCGTAGTACCAATATTACCTCGTGCATTCATTTTGACTCTTTTTCTTGTTTTCCATTTAAAAACTACTGAGCACTTTAACACATAGCAGATAGTACCCTGTATCTTCTTTTAAGCACTCGTTCATAACCAGAAGTCACCTAGAAACTGAGAACAACCAAAACAAATTTGTTTTGTTGTCTTCAGTTATGCAAGCAGCTTCCAAAAGCATGGATGCACTTGTATGCATTGGGTGTTAAAGTCTGGTTTCAAACTCATAAAAATGAAGAGTTCCTCCACTGCAGCATGTGCAATGCCACCAGTGGGAAGGGGCCACAGCAGAGCAGCCCCCGCGTAGTAATAGTTCTGCCTGCTCACAGCTTGTTTGATAACGGCTCCCTGCAGTTATCTGATTCCCTTTAATTACGTGACCTTCTAATACTCATCTGTACTTCTCTGTATACAAATTTATTCTTTTCTGGATAAACGCTTGATCTAGGGAAGCATGAGTCGTTCATTGTATAAAGGAGTGAATGGAAACCCCAGAAGATTTCTCCCCAGCCCCTGTGGCTTACACGATTCTCTGTGCCTAGCACTGCCTCATTTTTCTCTATGCAAAGGGGAGAAGATGGTACCATATTGGCTCAGGTATCAGATCAAGGGATTTCCCCCCACCCCCAGAAAATGGAGTATGAAAATAAAAAGGACTCTTCATTTTAACCGACTGCAGTTCACAGCATTGGTCCATTTTCTCCCCAGGAGATGCCGTATCATCTCCCAGCAGCCAACATTGTGAGATTGTTGGTCACTGCAGAGCAGCAATGGCTGGGGGGAACCTCAGGGTCCGTGGCACAACACTCCAAATTGCTAGCAAAGGGTATGGTCCCACGAGGACCCACTGCAAGGGAGGGTCACTTGCTGCAGGTATTTTTTAAATAAAGTATGACTCACATGTTCAAAGCAATTTGGTGCTCACCATGCCTTGTGAAAAGCTTTGAGTTTTATGAATGGAAAGTATTAAATAAAACTGATATATCTCTGAGTACAGAGATGTACTTAGACAATATTCAAATAAGGTGGGAGAGTAGAAAATGTGACAGCTGAACAGATAAACGTGGACTTGTGTTTTGATTTACAAAGACCTTCAGTGTATATATGCTGATTATTTACTGCATTGTAAGATTCTGAATTCCAAAGAGACATTTCACCAATGTGATATATTAAAGAAGTGTCTATTGATAGCCTACTTCTCAGTGTACTGTCTCAAATATTTTTAAGGACGGTGACGCATCCCGCAGCCATCTGTTTTACTTGAGACGTCAGATTGCATCAGTCAGGTTATTCCTACTAAGTACTGGGTGCAAGTACGCTCACTAGCACACCTGCCTTGACAAGTCATATTTTTTTTATTACAAGGAAGCAAATCTGTTTCCTTTCCCAATGTCANAAAAAAAAAAAAGCAGGACTTGAAACAATTCTGATTTTAGTTACCTCCATAAAAAGCTTATCTGAAGTAGACCTGCAGACAACCAGCCTGACTTATTTACTAAACCTGTTGTACCACACTAAAGAAGTACATCAAGATTTTTTCAGCTTTTTGTATTTCATTCTTATTTGCTCCTCCTTTACCCTGCAAATTTTCTTAAATCAGTCACTGCTGGGCAAGAAAGACCTTAAGGCAACAGCTTTTGGGACAGATTAGAGCGGAGGTGAGCGTGATTTCCTCTTGTTCCCCTGGACAAAGCTGTGATCCTCCTCTCCCCATCCTCACCCTGCACACCCTGCGTACAATTATGGTGTGCAGGACACTTAGAGGCTGTGTTTATGCTTCCATCCCTGTGACAGAAGCATTGCAGACATTTGTCAGTGGAAGACCCTCTTTTCACTTTTTCCCCTGTGCTTGGAGAGCTGGCAGGCTCAACTCCGGTCCAAAGGCAGCGCATTGCCCCACTGTGCCTCAGCTCCTTGGTCTTTTCAGGTAACACAGCAGCTCTTCTGTGTTAAGAGACTGAGGGAGAAAATGGGGAAAAATTCTGTCACTTGAAGAGTAGCTATGACAATATCATCTCTGGTTGTCCACATATGCAAACAAGAAAGCGACCAAATCTAGGTGGAGTTGTAATGAAGGGAGCTGTTCCCTTACAGAAGGGGCAGGGATGCGTGCTATCGGGCAGGCAACGCTGCAGCAAAGCTGCGTCTGGGAACAGAGCAGCTCCACCAAGGTCTCCAGCAGTGGCTTTCTGCACGAGAGAGAGAGAGAGGTAAGAAAGAGCAGACCACGGAGTAATAATCAGTATACAGCTTTGTTGTTTTAAGTCAGTTTTGCTCTATGGAGGGCAGCTGTCTCTAATACACCTGCCATTCCCATCTCTGCCACCATCTGCTAACTTTTCCCCATCTTTGTTATTTAAATTCAATGCTATTTGTGTTTTTGGAGGCTCTTAAGTGAACAATGAGAACAGAAAGTTGCCAGATTGAATATGAGGTATTGCAGTAAACATTTTTATTTGCAAAAAATATTGTGTGAACTCCATCTCCTAGGATTTCCGTCTTGGTTAGGCAACTATGAAGGATAGAGGAAGGAAGTAGATAATTATTAGATTGTTCAATGCTTAACTAAAATGAAGTTATAATACAGCTGGTGAAAGAGAGGCTGTCTACACTTGAATGAAAGAAATTCAAACTTTTTGGTATATTGTAATACAATTTGTGCAGCTGCCTCAGTCCTGCAGAACTTGTGCTTATCTCCTAGTCATCGGTGATCTCTACACCTGCCTGCCTAGAAATGCCCACATGGACTGATGCTACAATCCATTATCATGAATCCAGCTGTTCACCACTAACTTGACTACTGTTCTGAAATGCCTAGTTGGGGATCAGTGCATGTGAGGAGATGCTTGGGCACTGCCGGACATCAGCAACAGCAATCAGTCGTGCTGCCGGCCCAGACGCCAAGGGCAGTGTGCCCTGCAGCCTCAGCCCTGCAGCGCCCTGGGAAGATCCTCAGCTACTGAGGTAACTCCAGTGATCACCTCTGCCATTTCATGATTTTCAGTTTCACGGGTTTCTAGTTCTGTAAAGTTATAAGGAACTTTTCAAGATCTGTACATAAAAAGCCAACTGGGTCTGCGTTCTTGAAGCAATGTGACTGGGGCTTATTTTTTCTATTCTGTTACATCTTTCTCACTCAAAACACTTTTTTTCCAATTCCTCATATTCAACAGATACTCATCTTTAAAATTCATTGCGTATAAATCCTTTCTACCAGTCCTTTCTCAGGCATATTTTGGCTTGTACTGGATCCCTCAGTAACTGTTTGGATTATGAGAGTTTACCTCGTTCGTCTGTTGGCTTTTTAATTGTGGATTCAGAAAGAATAATAATTACGTGCTGCCTCTAACCCATTGGTTAGCTCATACACATGGCTGCTTTACTGATGTCCTGGAGGATATTTATATTTGGCATTCTCAATATTGTAAAATGCAAACCTGGTTAACAGGGAAGTTATCTTGCATTGTAGAGATGCTAATAGAAGTGGAATCACTTACCATGAGATATTATAATTTATGATTATCTTTAAAGAACATACTTGCCGATTAGTGTCTTTATTAGAATACTTACTTTTATCATTTGAAAATATGGCTCTTAATTGGGACTAGCTTTGCCTAAGGGAAAAATATTTGTTAATAAATAAATGAAAAAAACTAAACCTCTCTATCAGTACCCATGGAGGGAACCAGCTTATATCACTTAGGCACCTTTATAGATCGCATCGCTTATTATCATTCTTAAACTTGCTCAATTATTGAGAAAGACAATTTCATCTAACATTATGCTGTCTTGCTGGGAAAAATATAGACAGGATATTGGAATCTGCTTGTTTGTTAAAGCAAGTAGCTCATTAGGCATAATTAAGATAGAAGAAACAGGAGTATTAAATTTTCATACCACACCAATAGCTCTAGCAAAGGCAAAAGCACCATAGTAGTTCTATTAGTACATTGATCAGGTTAATGTAATTAAGGTGCCAATTTTATGAGACTCTGAAGATAAGATGAGGTGTGCTTATTGTTTTTCACCTTTAAAATATAGTAAGTAAATTCTTTCCAAAAAGTTGAATGTAATACTACTGCCTCCCCACCCCCACCCCAAATTCAGCCATGGGACAGATGTGAACCAGAATCTAAGGTAGATATCATGCGGACATCGCAGCATCCTGTGCTTGTCATGACACAGTCATTGTGTTTCCTTCCCCAGGGTAAGGTGAGGTTAGAGCAAAGCTACTGTTTCAGCAAGGGGATGTCCTCCCCCAGGCTGGGCGTGCGTTCCCAGCAGCAGCTCCGTGCACATCCTTGCACCATGGAGGACTTGCTCCCACTGGGGTTGGTGGCATCACACTCTACAGTCGATGACTTGCTAAACTAGAGCGTGTCTTAAGGAACCATGCTGTTTTCCATGCAGGTGCAAAGCAGCAGAGAATAAGCCAAAGCACATCTGACTGGTCCTGGTAGAATCCAGCTACATGTCAGGTGTCCAGGGCAGTAAATAGCCAGCCACAGGCATACTGATGGGTCAGCAGTGTATTCTGTTAATTTGTTTGAGCTCAAAAAGAAACACCAGCCCCGCACTGCTGCTTTTTACATGTAGTCTGTTGGCCCTGGTAGAAGTAACAATGCAGTTGTGCATGGTGCAGTCTCTGCCACAACTAACACCCAGGATGCTTCATCTGGTTGTTTTTAAGAGCACTCAGTCTACAAGTTCTCCCCCATGGAGCCCAGGAAGACATATCAGGAAGGTCATCGAAGATCCCTTCCTTTAGTGCGATCATTATCACTAGCAGTGCTGCCAGCTGCCTTGGCTGGGGGTGTACATGTGGTTTAATCCTCTGTTAGTCCAGAGGGCTTCTCGGCAGCTCGGTGTGGTCCTGCCCACAGGTGTAGACAGCAGAGATGCACATGGAGCACACTTGGACTCCAGGCCAGGAGCACAAGGAAACCTGCCCAGCCTTCCAGGCAAAGTCCTCCCCTTCAGATATTTTGCCACTCAAAAAAACCTTAAGCAGCAGGTTATTTAACCTAAATCCATTTAAATGTACATACACATATATTTGTGTGTGTGTATGTATTTATATACAGACACCTATATAGCTGCACATATGAACCTACTTCTGCCCTGATCTGAACTGCCACTGGTACATCGCACAAGGAGGGCAAACGATGTCTCTCCCATGCTCTGCCATCTGATCTAATAGCATGCAGTGCACAAATGACTCTTAGTAAATTGTTGCAGGGAGCAGAGAGGAATTTAAGTTTGCTTTTGGCTTCTGTGCACAAGTGTGAGGTCTGGTCCTTTGAAAAATAGCTAAGTTAGCAGAAAAATGTGTTCCTCAGAATAGTATCTGTGTGATCTCCCTTCTGTATTTAATCACAAATAAATGTTTCCCTCACACACAAAGTATATCTATTTTAAAATAAATAAATAAAAGCAGATAAATTAGGTTACAAGTTGAGTCATCAAATCGGAGATGTTATATTCAGAGAACATAGCATTGTGCCTCACAAATTATCTCCCAATCCCACCTGCTCTCAGATCTTTATAGCCTGGCTATCTGCTTTACTATGATTGCTCAACAGAAAATAAACAGATGGGGCTGAGAAAAATCCAAAAGAATAAATGGGGTAGAAACTGCCTCAAGCCTTTTGAACAGCATCAGGGAGGCTTTTCTATTTTCAAGCATTTTTCTTCCCCCATTTGAAAAATAAACCTGCTGGAACACGAGATGTGATTTGGTTTAATTTTCAGCTACATGAAAACACACACACACAAATGTGTTTCAGATGCTTTTGGGCAGACAGAGATTCTACTTGTTTTCATGGGCTTTGCTGCTGTTTTTAATCTGGTAATTGCCTGATCAATATCGCTATTAGAAACTTATATGAAAATGTGTGAAACTTTCTAATGGCAGAGAATATATAGATTCCTTTGCTGTGCAGCAGGACCTCAGCAGCAGTAATTTCAGTAATTAGGCTGCTTTTCAAATAAAGGCCATTTCCATTGATACATGACTAAGACAAATTATGCCCTGAACAGGCTTACATTTTCCTGCATGTGCTTGCCCTTTCTGTGTTCACTCCCATGTAAGAAAAGCCTAAGTAAACATCTTTTCTTTTTCTCCCCACACCCCGTGACACATCTGTGCACTGTCTTAGGAAGGAGTGCTATTCCCCTGTCCTCAGCACTGGATATCCTACATCAAAGGTGACCTTACTTTTGCCCTTTAGAAATTATTCTTTTCTTGTAGATTAGTTTACAGAACTAAATAAGCAAAGAAGAGGAAAAATCATGATTTTCCAGTGAATGAAATTCACATTTTAGACCAAAAGGCAGGATGTGAAAAAAGCAAGCAAGATCAAGAAAGTAATGTTCTGGATTTTTTTAGCATTTCCAGTTATTTTAGATGATCTTATTTAAAGCTTATTCTAATAACTTCTTGCCAACGGCAAGAAAAAGAATACAGAAAAATGAAGCAATTATTTATGATATCATTACATGGATATATCTCAAAACAGCACCATCTTAGCCAAAGATATGCAGCTCATCAGCAGGAGTTTGAGCTGAGAAGTTCATTATCCTGATTTTTGCAGACTCGGGTGTCAGCAGAGCCCAAACCCTTGAATTTAAGCTTACTAATGCCATGTCTGATCTTGGAGATGCCATGGCTCGCATCACACTAAGTGTGGATTTTGCCCCAATTCAGTTCTCCTAGCCACAAGCGCAAGCATGGGAGGAACAAACTGAAGTTTTACCCACTGGAGGAGATCTGCCTGTTCATGAGTCAGCAGCCATAACATCAAGAAAACTACAGAGACCTTCACTGCTGTGGGGGATGAGTCAGACTGAAAGCCGTCAGCACCAGAGTGGTCACTGTGCCTGTCTTGCATAAAAAGGGCACGTTTGATCCTATGGGCATAAAACTGCTGAAATACTGAAAAGAGGTTTTGCCAGTGGGGAAAAAAATTGGGTTGCCTGAGATGGACGTTTTCATGGAGGTCTGGTGCTGTTGCAGCAATGGGTGGAGAGACCTGAAGGTCAGGCTGGGAGCTCAGCGAAGACATGTGAGCCTCAGTCCTCTGTGTGGCAGGACAGCTCTGGAACCAGGTGGGTGCTAGTGCAGAGCAGTCAGGTTGCTAGCCAAAACGTACCCAGAAGAAAATCCATTTTAATATCGAGTACCTTCCTTCTTGCTCAGGGGTGATGGCTGTGGGAGGTGTAGGTGAGGATTTATGAATGTTTGCATGATGAGATAAAGGAAAGAAATGGCAGGAAGACATCAGGAGGGAGGTCCAAACCATTGAGTTTCAATCAACCACACTGGTATCTTAGGAGGCATGGTGAAGACATCTGCTGGTGCCTGCTGGCCCCACTTTTTGGAGTATGTTTTTGCATCAGCAAGTCCTGATTTGTCAGACTTCAGTCTTTGCACAGACATACAACAGGACCTAGCTCAGCTGCTGGGAAAAGCCTCACTCGGGCCATGACAAAAGCTGAGACCCAAAGCCAGCACAGAAAAGATGAAAATGATGACTCTTGCCATGGACAAAAAAATCAAATTCTCATTTGAATAAAGCATAAAAAATGTTTGACTATGGATCTTCTTTAAGACAGATAAATACCCAAAAACTCTTTAGATGGTACACTGTTTATCATCCTCATGCAGAACGGAATAGGATGGAGAAAACAGCTCTTACAAAAGGCATCATTACATGATTTTCATTTTTTGCAGAGCTTTGGAAAGGAAGGTCCCTCAGTCACGATCACAAAGAAGCAAACCACGCCTTTGGGTTCTCTTTCAGACTTCGTGCAGGCATTGTAGACAAATGCAGAACTCCTTGAGTGAAGAAACAAGAAATTCAGCATCCAAGCTTAAATAAAAGAGAGGATCTGCCTGGTTCATCAGGCTGAGTGCAGGAGGAGGAACGATTCACTCTTGCAAGTGCATTATGATGAAGCCAACAGCAAAAAAAAAAAAGGAAAAAAAACCTGCCCTAAAAGCATGCATTTTTTTTCTGTGAGAAACAAAACTAATACAGTCTTGGGACCTTGTGGAAACTGTGTTCATACCTGGAAGTTTGACTACATCTGCCCTGTGATGCCACTAGTAATCCAAGTCTAATGTGACAGAAATATCAGTATGCAAAAAAACTCAAAGCCTCTAATGCTTGTCACTGAGGAGACAAATTGTCAGCACGATAAATAAACATCCCTCACTGTGAAAGTTTAAGTCAAAAATCAAATATAGTTCTCACCTGTAGCTATAGCTGAAAATTCAGTGGCAATCAGAGCGGACGGCAAAATTCAGATCCAGATCTGCCTGGAGAGGTACAGCACAGGTGGATACAGCACATGTGCTGTGCTGCGTAAGGGTCTCAGTCTAATCAGACATGGTTCCAAAAGCCCTCTTTGGTTTCAAAATATGCCAAATATTTAATGTTATTTGAAATGTATTTTTTTCTTTTCTTTTTGACACTAGGACTTTATGGAATGAGTTTGTTCAAAATAGACCCCAGGAAAATGAGTAAAAGCTTAAAGTGACAAATGATATTCATCCCCTCCAATTTAAAAGGGCTTGAATCAGAGGCTGCCACACAGTTCTGTTCATGGTCCACATGATTTTTTCATAGGAAATGTGTTTTGATTCAGAAATTATTTCTAGGGTTTGTTAACATGTAAATTGCTCCATTAGGAAATCTAGAGGAGGATGAGTCTAAAGATAAGTAAATATTCAAATGTAATTGGGGTTCAAGCCCCACACCTCTCTCTCTGCCTGAGCAACTCAAATAGACTCGTGGCAAGGTGATTTTTCCATATTTCTCCACAAAATCCAGCAAAATTTCATGTCCCGTGATTTGCCTCCTAAGGCAGTCCTGAGGCGTGAAGTTCAACAAATAATTAAAATGAGCAGAGTTGGAGCAGTCAGCGAGAGGGAAAGTGCAGGCACCCGGAGCTGGTGCTCGGGTGGGCGCGGAGCCTTCTTCATCCCACAGGCAGCTCCTCGTGCCCCAGCTGCGCGTACGGCCACACTTCGCGCTAACCTGCTGCAGATCCATTCGCTGGTCCAAGTAGAAAATACTATCTTCTCAGAAAATACTATGTCTCCTATTACTTTTGATAGATCTCCCATGGAATTCTTTTACAGTTAAATATAAATCGCATACGGAAGAATGAAGTCTGTTCCTGTAAACATAGCGTGTGCACAAGGAGTAAATCACGCAGATGCAATCTCTGCTGTTGTCATAACGCGTCTCCAGCACAGAGCAGGGTGATGTTCATTTTCTTACTGCCTGCCTAGGTCCACAGAGCTGCTGGGGGGTGAGCTCCCCCTTTCCAACACTGCTCGTGTTGCCCCTGGCTCTGGGGGGCCCCACGCACATCAGCAGCAGCAGCGAGCGGGGGCTTCGGGACCCAGAGATCCGATCTCGCCTCCCTCCCTGCCAACATGAGCTTTGCAATCTTTGTTTCTCCTGATATCGCTTAGCCAACTTCTGGGAGTGCGAAGCGAGGCGGAGGCTCCCAGGCAGGGGCTCGCAGCAGCTCGCCTCCCCTTGCAGGCTGCTGGCAGCCCAACAGGACCGGCGGCTGCCTGCGGCACGTGCAGCTCTCGCTTCACCGAAATCTGCTCCAGATTGCCGCAACAAAGTGATACATCCTTTGTTTAGCTTTTTCCAGATTCGGTTCAGCTATCTCCAGTATTTGTGTTTCCATCTTTTGCTGTTATTAACAGTTTTGTAAAAATCAAATATTAGATGCTTCATGCTGTACAGTGCTGGTTTTCAGTGCTCTCACTTTTATAATATGAAAAGTGAGTAATTATAAATCATACATTAGTCTAATGACAGTTCCTGCTTATAGGAAGGATATTTCTGAGGAGCAGACTTTCAATAATCACTTCTCTTTTTTATTCTGTGCTTTCTCCAGAAATATGTTATTAGTCTCATTAGGGCAGGCAGTGAAAAGATCACCTTCAATTCATTTTAGAAATACAAAAGATCAGTAGAGGAGATTGCTGTTTGAACTCCCCCATCACCCAAGCTTTCCAAACAAACACAGCCCTCCCCAGAAGTGGAGGTACTGCCAAATCAGCACTTCAGTAGGCGCATGAGAGAAAGCAGAGTACAGTATATGCGCTGTTGTGCTGGGGGAAGAATAATTTGCCCTCTAGAGGCATATATCTAGTGGTAAAATGAGAGGCAGTATTGTAATGCTTCCTTTACCATCTTGAGAGTGGGGGAATAAGTTGTACAGGTAAAATGGTGACTGGCTGCTGCCAGGCACTGGAGCCGGTGCTCCAATGAAACTATTTCAAAGTGCCTGTCCACATGATGCTACAAACCCCTCTGTTCAGCCAAGGTGACGCAGACCTTTGCTTAACTGCTGAGTAAGTGCTGGTCGAGCAAAATAAGGGACTTTGGAGCAGATCTACAGATGAGCCCCATTTATCTCAGAGTTTTGCACTTTCCCTTCCTGAGTTTTGTGATTGTGGTCACACATGCAGGAAGGATGAATTCACACCCAGACAGGTGCAGGGGAGGATAATACTGCTCGCAGGATACAGGTACTGGAAGATGGACCTTATGAGAGGAGACCAAGGGAGCAAAGCGTGGCTGGAGAGCTCAACAAAGCCAGGATGCTCACAGGTTGTAGGGTGTGACTGCTTTCCCCAAACATCCCAGAGGAAAAATGTTAAGCCAGAGTGTTACATGGGTGCATAAAAACATGGGTCTGGATTTGTCGGCAGTGAAATCAGGCTGGAAACAATATGACATCTAAGCATCATAGGAATAAGGTTCTGGTACCATCTTTCCCTCAGCAGAGGAGGCAGGATAAGATCCAACTGGTTTGAAGAAGGGTTGAGGAATGCCGTGGCACAATGGGGATACTGCGGCAGCGGGAGCCCACTAAGCAGGTTCGGGGGCTTGGCCACGCACCTCCTTTCCTGAGGGCTCAACACCAGGCGCAGGCAGGGAGAGCCACGCAGGGCTGGGGAGAAGTTAGTAAGACACCAAGGGGCTGGTTTCTCCAACAAGCATGAGATAGATTTTGAATATTACGAACCTGGTGACAGAAGTGACAGCAAATTGATGGTGCTCCTGCAGCAAGACAGAGAGCCACGTGGGGAGTGGTAACCGGGGAAATGAACAGCCTGTTTTCCTTCCTGGTGAGTGGGGCTATTCCACACGCTGCAACGTGTCCCTGTAGGCAAAGAAAGGCAAAATGCATGCCATGGGCACCTTTGGGGAGGCTTGGAGTGGGCAGGACGTTTTGCACAGGTCTCTCTGTTTTTCAGAAAGTTCTCACTAAGTTGGACCACCTGTACTGTGAAATAGCATACCTATGACACTGCAAGCAACATTTTAAATCCTGAGGGTTACATGAGGAGAACATCCAAATTAAATAAGGATAATGAAGTCTAAAATAGTAAAAGTGCTAGCAGTTATTTTTTAATGGCAGCTAATTTAGTGGCATTGTTTGGACTATAGTCTCAGGCTGTAACTCAACCTACTTCAGCAGAACGACGCCAGTAGCTAGCTGTCGTGTCAGCCCTCAGGAGCTACATATTGCCATTATTTTATTAATCACCACCCATAAACCATACTTATGTAGAATTTAATTACTGAAGCCATTTGTTTTCTTTGCTTGTGTTTTAGGGGCAAGGCTTTTTAGGATGATGAGAATTACTTGTTACTCACAACATAGGTTTTTCTATTGAAATCTGAATTGGGGTAAATTTCATTAAAGTATTGTTACAACATTAAAGGCAATGAAGTTTCAACCAAGACTGAATCAAAATGTCATTGTGTAGGTCTCCTGGTTTTACAAAGAAACCAGGCAGAATTCATTAATTTGCTGAAATTTCTTAATGAGACTGTGAGGATAGGAGCAAAAATTTCAGTGCAAATTGCAAGGGAGAGAGAATCAAACCAACAGCTTAGCAACATGTCTTTGATACGTTGACAATTCCCATAGCTCAAGGTAACCTTTCTCCGTCACACACACACACACACACACACACACACACACACACACCGGGTTTCCCTTTATTACCATCCTTTGTAGCAAAAGACCAGTATTATGCATCAAGTGCTTTTTTCCGGTGAGCAAAAATGCAAAGAGCAAAATAAATGAAGTTGTTAACGAGCTGAGGAGAGGTGTGCAATAATAAGCAACTCCCCCCTCCAAGACGAAGACCGAGGAGCGCAGTGCCGGTGCAGAAGCCCTCCTGCGTGCTGGCGCCCAGCCGGGGCAGCTCCTGTGTCAGCTCAGGTTTTTTGCAGTGTTTTGAGCAGAAAAGGAGAGTCTATGGGGAGGCGAGCATTAGAAGACAGAAGGCTAATGTGATGTTTTATTTTTCAGTAAGAGCAAAATAAGTGTGATTTTACTTTTTGGGGTGTTTTCCTCAATAGTAACCTCTAGCTTACTTTATATTCAAATATTCAAAGCCTCGTTCCAATTTTCTCTCTGCACATACTCAGACATTGCAGCCAAAAGAAGGCACTGCACCAAATGAATTAAAAAATGATATGTTATGTATCTTACATGTATCTGCTGATGGTAGTTAAGGAAGAGCTTTACAGCATTAAGAAAAAATTGAATCTTTCAGCAAATAAAATTCTACACTTTTCAAACACGCTACATTTGAGATGAGTTCACTCCAGTTAAACCAAAACTCATTTCTCCATGAGTCACGTAATTAAACTGATGAAGTTAGGGTCAGATCAGTTAGGAAGATGAAATAATAATAACTACAAGAAAAATCTTTCCACACTAGTATACAGTGTAGGTGCTAGTCAGACAGAAAGCAGTAATTGACAGCTGTGTCAACAGGTAACGTGAAAAGATTTCCAAATCAACAACTCCATTTCCTTTTGTGTGCTGCTCATAAAAAGGAGCTTAAAACAGTGAAACCCCTTGATAGAAGACAAAACCCAGTTGGGAATAAGTAAAAAGGAAATCAATGCTAAAATGGGCAAATTTAAAAGAAGATCTGATTGCTACCAAGCTGAAGGATTATTTTAATGTTTTTAAATTCAGAGATGATTGGAAGTTAATATGAGATCCTTAGTCATATGTGATCAGTTTCTATACAGATAACAATATTTTTAAGTTAATTGTGCTTAGTTACAAGTCCTATTTCCCTAATGCTTCCTGGAAAAGGAGGAAAGATAAAATGATGGAATCTCTTCCAGGGGCTAATCTTAAATTAGTACAATTTGGTATAACATATTATCCATCACTGTAAAGGACTTCTTTTTATCCCCATCTAATACTGAAGAACACACCTGTCATGGTTTTGGCTGGGACAGAGTTAATTTTCTTCGTAGAGGCTCACACAATGCTGTGTTTTGGATTTCTGATGAAACTAGTGGCGATGTTTTTGGTTGCTGCAGGGCAGTGTTTACATACAGCCACGGACTTTTTTGCTTCTTGTGCTGCCCTGTCAACGAGGAGGCTGGGGGTGCACAGGGAGCTGGGAGGGGACACAGCCAGGGCAGGTGACCCAGACTGACCAAAGAGATATTCCGTACCACATGGCATCATGCTCAGCAGTAAAAGCTGGGGTAAAGAAGGAGGAAGGGGGGGTGTTCGGAGTGATGGCGTTTGTCTTCCCAAGAAACCGTTACGCGCGATGAACCCTGCTTTCCTGGCAGTGGCTGAACACCTGCCTGCCCATGGGAAGTAGCGAATGAATTCCTTGTTTTGCTTTGCTTGCACACGTGGCTTTTGCTTTACCCAGTAAACTGTCTTTATCTCAACCCATGAGTTCTCGCACTTCTGCCTTTCTGATTCTCTCCCCCATCCCACCTGGGGAGAGTGAGCGAGCAGCTGTGTGGCACTGAGCTGCCTGTGGGGTTAAACCACAACAGCACCAAACTCAGATATAGCATCAGAAACAATTATGTTACCATATGCTTGCTGAGGTGTTGTGTGTTCAGTTCTGGAAGAAATACGAGTGCTGCATCAGCATTTAGTATAAATGTAGTTATTCAGTAAGGGTTTCCAAGACAGGTGATGGATAGGAAGAGATCCGTTGACTGCTGTTTCCAAGCTGTTGAATTATCTGGTTGTGTAAATGATTACTATGGAGATACTTAGCCTGCTGTTTTGCTATTTTAGTCTCTGTATTTCTGTCACCTGACCTTAGAAATGATTCAATATTTTATGTTAAAAAATTTACTGTTTAGTGCATTCTTCATACACCAAAGAAGTAAGTTGGAAGGCCTACAGGATTTAATTTTATGATCACCCATCTCACAAAGCAAATAACAAACAGTACCACTGAGGCAAGGTTCAAAGACTGGCACCTGACTTGGAGCTATACCATAAGTCTTCTGTTGACCAGGTGCTAGTGTAATTTATTTACTTGCTTTTTAGACTTTTTGCACTCCACAGAGTGCTTAGGATTGTTGTGATTTTTTAGCAATTTTATTTGTGCAGCCAAAACGTTGCACATATTTTTAGGAAATATTTTTAAGCTAGATCGGAGAACTTATGAATGTTTTAAGTACAATAAACTGCTCTTGACCCAGACAGGTAGTCTTGACACATTTGACTTTTGACAGACATATTGGTTTCTTTTAGTTTAGGAGACAGGGGGATTTTGTTCCAGTGCAGAAGCATCACTAGCTGAATGGCAGAATCGGTCTTGTTTCTCCTACCCTGACTTTGTAAGGCTTGGAGGTACACATGCAGCTACAGACTGATGGAGAGGTTAGACTGGGAACTGTGCTTACTTGATCTTTGAGTTTTGTTTTTGTGGTATCTAAGGGTTGTTGCTCTGTTTTTGTTTCTAATAAAGTCATAAAGACTGATAGATGTCAACTAGCAAAACAGCAGCAGCTGAAAGGGAAAATATCCTCTTCCAAGTTTTGAGCCATGAGTTTTTTACAATAGGAATCCATATGCCAATGCCAAACCAGGAAAAATGTATTTTAGAAGTGTTGTTCTTAGTGCATCTTAGTGTACTGGCACACTGCATCACAGATACAAATAGCCCAAAACTAAATAGTCTCACTTGCAGTAATGGGAAAATTTGCTTTGTTCACTGACCCTCAGAATTTCTCATTTCTTGCTGATGATGTGACAGTGGAAAGAGAGTTCAATGAGCTGAAGTAGAGAAGTCGGAACAGTATTAGCTCAGGACCCTGAAAGGTGTCTTAGGGAACATAAAATAAACAGAAAATAATTCTCCAGGGAATACAGCCATCCTGTTTACAGTATATGTCTTTTCGTTACTCCTGCATACTCTATTAAAAACATAAAGCAGATCAAACATATGTTGAGAGATGCTGCCTATTTATAAAGTAAACACTAACAACAAGCAGAAAACAAAAGAGAAATTAAGAACATGCTTTGCATACTAATCGAGTTGTCTTGACTCAGAAAGTAGTGAAAATAAGGTGAGGCTGGGCTTTTAAGAGTACAACCGAGGCTTCAATTTTTCCACCTATTTACAATATCTTTTCATGACCATTGGAGACGCGGTCACAGCTTTTATCATATGTATCTAAATTGGAAAATGAGACTCCCACCTCCAACAGAGAAGGCATTAACATAGGTTTCCAGAAAGCCTGGTTTAAACTTGAAATAAGTCTTCGATTAACAAAACGAAGTCAAAGACGTTTGTGGATATTGATGATGACACTATAAGCCAGTCTGCAGATTCAGAGAATCTTGGGCAAAACACTCACTTGTGAAGGTCATCCTGGGCTCAGCTGATGTGTCAGGAAGGTTAGAGAGGGAAGTTTTGTTCATCCATTTTCTTCACTCCAATTACAAATATCAGCAAAATACTGGAATTCACCATTGTCTGCATGGGACTTTGCTCACTCTCCACTACCTAGCCAGTATGTCATGAAGGTTCATAAGCAGTGTGTGTCATCAAAAATGAAAACCACTGAAATATAGAAATGGCTAAGGTGCGTATTTCAGCAAGATGCACTTCTTCATATATAGTTTTCAATAAAAATATTACAGACAGTAGTTTAAATTCCACTGCTATTCCGAATGTGTGCTGGGCAAAATGACAGAAAAGATCTGAGCTGTTATTATCTGATTGTGAATATCAGACCATAAAAGTTGGGAGATATGAGAGAGCAACATAGTTTTCTTATTTTATTTTCCTTCAGTTGTGATGGCTTCACTCTTGCAGTAGATATTGTTGGGGCACAACTGCAGAGATTCAAGACTGGGTGAAATAAGACTTTTCAGAGGATTTCTCTTCCTTATGCATTCCTAAGGAATACATGCGGGAAGCATGAATGGAGATGACCCAGACCAGCATCACTGACCTCCCCCCTATTAGCAGACAGACAGTGAGCTATTGGCACGCCCACTGTGCAGATGCAGAGATGCAAGATGTAAAGCCCAGCCTCGCTGCCGCCAGACCTCTCCTCCGCCCTGCTCTCGGCCAGGAACAGGAGGCAGCAGCCGGCAGGGCACGCTCCTCTCTTGCAGCACTGTCCTGCCCTGCTGGGAAGAGCTGGCTCCTCTGCGGAGCAGGTTCAGGGGCTGCCATCATGTGTGGGCTGCACCTCCCCATCTGCAGATTTAGTTTTGCAATGCAATGCTGTGCCCGCTGAGGAACACTCCCTCTCCAACCGACTTGTACGCAGTGCAATGGCTTGTAATCTGCTGTGGGTGCCTGGAAGTGAATCCCAGCACAGCACAGCGGTGCTTGGGGCCAGCTCTCCTAGCCCCACTTCAGAAGAGCACCTCCCAGCAAGCATGAGCACAGAAAAAGATACACTTCCAAGACTACAAAATCTCCATGGGCTCAAAACCTGTAGGTGGAAGTGAAAATGTGCAACGTGCTGCTAGCAAGCAGTGCTACTTTCTTCCAGCCCCTCCTGCCCTGCTCTGTTTTACAAATTTATGCTCTTAAAAAGATCTGGGTGAGTGCATGTGTCTGCACGCATGAGCTTATCTGTCTTATCTGAATCGGGACATAGCTGGTGGCTGCCTGGGACTGTACCAACAAACTTCTCCAAAAAGGAAGAGTTGTTTTGTCTGACTTTGTTTGCTTTCATTTCAAAAATATATTATTAAGATATTCCTTCTACCATTTACCACTTCTAAGTGTGCACAGTGTTTCATAGCCAGGTAGGAACTGAGAATTTTGTATTGGAGGAGCTGGTATGGTTTAGTTGCAACATAAAACACATTAGACAAGTAGTGCATGGTACACCTGTCAGTGATGGGATAAGGACTTAATGCTGAAACCGGATATCTTTTTGATTTAAAACAAAAATTGTTAAATACATTACCATTCTCAAATACACACTCTAAGTATTGCTGTGTAATGATATGCTGCTTTAAAATTTCTGCTGATGAGACAACATGGTCTTGGGTGTTCAGGGATGTGGAATAGTTTTATTAGAGGTCTTGATGGATGCTGTCAAAACAGACACTATCCTCTATCCTCATGGCCCCTCCTTTCTGAGGGGAAATAACAGTATTTATGCTTCAACAAATGCTAAGGAAAACAAAAATTAACCAAAATATGAAATATTTCTCTGCCAGGACACTGCTTGGAGACACTTCACTGTATCAGCTTCACACCTTAAAGCTCGAAGTAGGGCAAAAATGGACCTTCATTGGCTTTTTGACTGGTAATAAATTACTTTCATAGAATGCAATGTATGTTTTTTACTCATTATTTGTGGTCTCTGTCGCTCTCTGTATGAAACAGCCTCTGTTATGTGCTTATAGCAAAGGTACATTATCAAAGTGCCCGTGTAAGTGGTAGATGGGAATGAGTGTAAACAGGTTTTGACACAAATTTCCAACAGAATAACATCCAGGAACAAAAAGGAGGGGAAGAGAGGGAGGAAGGAAAGTCAGGCTGATACGATAGCCCTAACTGAGCCATAATTGCCTGTAAAATCAAAGGGGAGCTGACATTAAATAAGAATGTCATGAATATTGGCAAAAGCATTAAACAAATATCCAGGTAGCTGCTTTGTCTGCAGCCGCCATGAGTGTGCCTAGATGCACACGCGCTGTGTGTAGCGCATGGCAGGTGAGTGTGGCAAGGGGTAGATCTTCTGAGACTTTGTGAAAGCTGAAGAGGATGGGATTGTGCAACAAAACAAAACTTATCTCTGTTTTAACCAGCACTGCAATAACATTCTGGTGTCATTGTTACCTCTACTTGATTCTTCTACTTGATGGTAGAAAATTCATTATTATTGAATTTATCCTCATTAATACCACTGGGTAGCAAATGATATTTTTTAAAGAGAACCATTGTTGCAGTTGTAGGCTACATAGGCAGCACAGTGTGTGTAATGCAAAATTAAGAACTGGGTTGGCAAATGGGTCAGGAATTGGCTCCTTTAGCCTCATGCTGCTGAGCACACGGCGCAAGGCAAGCCCAGCCGTTCAGCAGCTACAGCTAGGCTTACAGCAGGAAAGAAAGGCAACCTGCAAACGTCTGGTAAAGAACAAACACAGTGAGGAAGCAGCTAATTGCTGAACATTTTTCAGATCTAAAAATAACCCAGAAACAAAGACAGCAGTGAGACAAACCACATACAGTTAAACTCAACGCACAACAAAGTAATATGCAGCGAGCATCAAACATTTCTACATGGTTAAATCAGCTGGATCACTCCACAGCACAGAAAAGACTATGATCTTTTGTTCTTACAGGCTTCTTTTGCTCTTTCTTTTTATTTATCATCTGTAATTTAAAATAAAACAGGAAGCAGGTACCCAAAAGCAGTAAAGGACACACATTCTTCACCCTTATTGCCTTTGGGACATCATGCAGGGATCAATTTTAACTGTGATATTGAGTCAGATATCAAGACATTCATGTCTGAGAAGGGGAAATTTCCTTTCTGATAAGGATGGCTCAGATCTGCTCTTTATGCCATCTTTTTCTCCTCCTGCAGAGTTTATGCTGAAGGTGGGGAAAGCAGATATTAGTGCCCCACTTTGTTCATGCAGGCTCTAACTGATATAAAAAGTAGCAAGGGACCTTTCTGGTGGGACTGTTCAAACAGCAAGTACCCCAGGCACCTAGTCTGAATCAGGAAGCTTATGACCAGTACCTTGATAAACTCTCTTTCCCTTGCTGGGCTGAGCTGCCCTGGAAAGTGCAGCCCAAGCCCTGGCATGTCCCCAGCAGCTCCAGCCCTGGTGGGAAATGCTTCACAGAAGGCTCCTGGCATCCTGGGTTGGGTGTCCCCTGTGCACTGCTCAAACGAGCAGCTGAGCAGGCATGTAAGCATTTTGAGAATAGATTTGGCAGACAACGACTTTGATGGAAAAGCCAGTGGGTTAGCACTCAGGGAGGCTGACTCCTTGTGAAAGAAGTGTTCACAGGGGACAGATGGGCAAATCAACACCAGTCCACATTTTACAATTAAACTGCCAGCCTTGGATGAGAGGTTTCCTCAGAGACCACTTTCCTGGCTCATCGCATCCTTGCATCAGCTCCAAATCCTCTCCAACATGGCTCTCAGGCGGTAGTAGCTCCTACCTCCAGGAAATGCACCGTTTACACCAGCCCTTCAGCACATGGGTTGGCCTCCCGGTGCACTGCAGGGCTCAGCACGGCTTCTGGATGGCGCGGCCGGGCTCTCTTTCTCCACATGGAGGTGAAAGTACATTATCAGTCTCTGGGGTGGAACAGGAAGAATGAATGATGCCAACTTCTGATAGATGGAGAAGGGGCAAGAAGGGAAGAGGTATTTCCTTGAATACCTCGATACAGCTGCTGGACAATCCTAAGCTCCTCTTTTTTAATGTCTTAGCATGGGTCCACAATGGCCTCTGCCTCCACTGGTCATCGGATACAGGCCTCTTCTCACACCTCAGCAGGAATTCATGTGTATGGATGACTGATTTACTGTTTACTTCAGAATAACTGGAGCTGCATGCAACAGTCACCAATCAAACCATTCCCATTTCAAATTTCCTCATACGATGCCCCATTTTAGCAGCTCCCTGTTGTCAAATCTAGCAGAATAGTGCCAGTTCCTGTTTTAATATCTCAGACATGTAATATGCCTACCCTGGCACATCTGATGAAAACCTATTCCTATTTGCCAAGAGCATTCTTAAAGGGAAAAATAATGCTGTTAAAGGGGTACAGTGCAGGTATTTAAAGAGGCATCTTCCAACTGCTGCCACTTTCTCCTTTTGACACAAAGATGAGCCTCCTCTGGTAGCTGACTCACTGCCCCGGGCTATCGCTCTAATTTCTTTGACTTCTGATGAGCAGATGCTCTAAATCTGTCAATACGAAGCACAAACGGATCTTATTAATGGTGCAACTACTGTGTTTTTCATGGGTAGCGCTATCAGTCTTATGTTATACATGTGCATTATTGCTGGCAATTGTTTATATATTCTGTAGCTCCCACTCAGTGCTTTATACCACCTCACTTCATACAGCTGTCTCATACACAGTGGTCTTTATGCAACATATATCACTTTTATATAGCTTGAGTGAGCTTAAGGCTCACTTTCTTTGTATGGTACCAAGCTGTAAGGTACTTTTCTGTTTTCCGTAGTATATTGGTGCGCCTTGAATTATTCACTCAATTTCTGAGAAGCAGCATTAAGAATGTAATCTTCTGTTCATAAATCCATTGGAAGACTCTTAATAATGTAAGCCTTAGTGGAACATCTCAGCATTGCAAAGGAAGGAGTAAGCATTTCCTTAGGGTTCCAAATGGTTCACTTGCCTTTCCCTTGCAGAGCTAAATCCATTCTTTAAGAAAAAAAAAAAAAATAGAAAAAGAAAAACAAAACAACAACAACAACAAAACACTTAGCTTTTGAAAGACTTCAGCCATCTTTTTCTTTTGTTTCCTTTTATTTAATGACCAGCAGCTCTGCCACTACAGGAAGGTCCATAAAGCTTGCAGAATATACAAAAGCCAGATTTGGAACCATTATGTTCATCAGTTAACACTAACGTACTCCTTGCTTCCATGCACTTCTTTCTCCTGAAGACAGAGGCATCCTGGAAGCCTTCACCTTATAAATACTCAGTCTAAGTGAAATCAACCACACCAAAAACTTGCATTCCTCTCCAGAAATGAGTTGGTTTTCAAAATGAAGATCTCATCCAGGCATTTAAAATACATGGATTATTATTCTTTGCCACTATCAGCGAAGAGCAGAACAAAGCAGGATCAGTGTCTTCGGGGAAGAAATGGCACCTCTGAGCGTGGGGACCCAGAGCAGCAGGCAAATCAATGTCAGAGGAGATCACAAGGGGTGGCGGCTGCATCCACAACTTCCAGCATGGTCTTGTTCCTGAGACGTCGAGGTAGGAACAGGAAAATTCAGCTGATGGTTGTTTCTCTGCATAGGACTAAGAATTTCATGTCTTTGGATCTCTGCTTTCTTACACCAGCCTTAATGTCAGATAGTAAACTTCTTGTGGGGCAGCAGGGGAGATAATTCTGACGAGACCTATGATTACAGCAATACTTGCTTTTGCAACTACTCATGAAATAAATTCAAACATTTCAGGTAGCATGTATGCACCATCAGGCAAGTATGCACTGTCAGCCAACTGCAGTAGAAGATGCAAATACTGTGTTCTGATTTGGGTTTATACAGCCGCTCCCCAACTGTTCCTTTTAATATAGTCCCAAATATGATTACAGCTTTTCACAGGTAAAGTGTATGCAGCGGTACTTGCAAATTTGGGAGATATGGACTCAAGCATAAGAACATTAAGCAATACATTGCCTGGCACCTGTTGGATGTGTCACAGTGTTGATGGTGCAGCATTCTGAATGCTCTACAATATGTTTACTCTGAGCTGACTTTTTTCTGGCTTCATCATAAATGAAAAGTCGCTCCCGTGTTTACTTAAATATCATAAATACATTCGGGCCAAAGTGGTTTGGTTCTGTCTTCTCCCACAGGATGTATCCAATTCAGGATATTATTTTCAGATAATGACTTAAACGGGAATATGCATGTTCACTGCTAACATGACTTCCATAATAATATGATCCCTTTCAGGAAATTATGTATGCAGAATCAGCATGTTGGTAATGTTGTATAAAGCTAAAATTCAAAAGTGGCAGTTAATAACTTATCTATCGAATGTACTCAACTGTCCGAGGCAAAAACAATTGTTTCAATTAAAAAAAAAAAAGAAAAAAAAAGAAAAAGAAAAAGAAAAAGAAAAAGAAAAAGAAAAAGAAAAAGAAAAAGAAAAAGAAAAAGAAAAAGAAAAAGAAAAAGAAAAAGAAAAAGAAAAAGAAAAAGAAAAAGAAAAAGAAAAAGAAAAAGAAAAAGAGTCCGTTTTTTTTTTCTTCCAACAGCTATAAAAGTATTTGTCTTAATCTTTATTACTGGCAGACTACTAGTCTTCAAATAAAACCTTGCCCTATCATCACTGGAATAAAGTTTATCTGTTATTCATAAGCTGCAGAGAGATGTTTTCCCCTACTCTTCTTTTTTTTTCCCCCCTCTCTGCTGTTTCTAATGGCCTCCATAGAAATCTTTCATATAAAATTTTTTATTGCTTTCTTTTTCTTTGGCACAAATATATTTTTCCCTGTATTTCTGCACTGAAATTAATACAGTTCTATTTTTGTCCTTCCTTATCTGTACATTAACAATAGACTGTCGTGCTCTAAATTGTCTCTGTGGCTCCCATTCTAGAGAAGGTCTTAAAGGCCTTCCAGTTCTCATTACAGAAAAGAGTGGTTCGTATTTTGAAGGAGTTTTAGTTAGCTACCTACAACCTCAACTGTGTAACTCTAAATCAGTGAAAACTTGACGGGTGGCTTGTGTGAGGGGCACGCTGGGGCCGTGACACAGCTCTGAAATTGGAGGCTCTACTAGTGAAAGGAGACGGGTCCGCATGCATTTGTGGGAAACGTGTCAGTGTGAAAGCATTCATTACAGTTCCTGCATTTGGTAGTATGAATAGAGCTGGTACCTTGCAAAAAGTTTTCTCTTGGCAGTTATTCTCAACAGTTCTTACACTCCTTGTTGTAATTATGATGCTGATGGAAATCAGACCAAGAGCGGCATATTGGATGATAAGGAAGTACTGAGCATCATCCTTTAGGATGTTCAGCTGCTCTGTGTCCCAGAAGAAGGAGACATTTCTCGCTCCTCTCCTTGGAATAACACGACAGCCATGATTTGAGGCAAGATACTAGATTAGATGGACTACATGTTTGATCTTGTAACTCTTGTCCTATGACATCGACTCTTAAGCGCCTTGAGTTGCCTTTTCTCTGAACATGTGGAATTTGAAGAGCTTGTCTCCGAAGCCAGGCTTCCCTGGGAAGAAAAGCTGGCACTTTTCACCGGCTCATGCAGTTGGATTCATGGAGAATCATGCAAGGATACACTGGAATCATTGGGACTTCACCTGGCTGGAGGGCTCCATTCATGAAGCTTCAAGTGCAGCGTCATTCCCTGAAAGCCATATACCAAAGTTTTCAGCAGAACATTTACAACAGAAAATGCACCCGAGCACTGTAAGCCACCTTTGGAAGAAGAAGCACGGCACGGTGGTTGATGAGGCGATTGGTTGACACTTTCTTTCATCAGTCTTTAGTTTTGACCCACATTGGTAACCAACCAATCCAAAGAAGTTTTTGAGTAATCAGCACCCACAGCCATCTTTGTTAGGACTTTGAAAGGGAACGAGGAGGGCATTATGCTGTATGTTTATCAGGTGACAGATGATTAATAGGTCTTAGCATACAATGAATGTGTATCTCTTCTTCACATGCTAATCACATGGCATTTATAAATGTCAGCACCTTATCGTGGCAACACACTCTGAATTCTGTCTTTTTAAATGTACTTATTTTTAACATTTTTAACATACATATTACTAAGGTTGCATCATTTGAAACTTCCTTTTTGTGATGATTTAGAAATATGGTGAGCTTTTCTTTGAATTTCTGAAGTAATTAGATTATTGTATTTCAAATCTAATAAAAAAAAACACTACAGATAATGAAGTTTATATTAATGTGTTTCTCTAACCACTAAAATATAGCAGTGGGTGTCACCCTGGAATCTTAATCATGACAAAAATAATTTATAACTATTAGACTGAGAAGCTTCAGGCTTTTCCTGTTCTGCTTTTTTTAATGTTAAAATTCTTTGCTTTATAACCTAAGGCCTTAATTTAAAGTTATAAATTATAGTTTTACCATTTGAGGATTGCATCATTTTAATTCAAAAATCTTGAATTTCATGATTTGGTAACTTGGTCATAAAAACGTGCTTTATTATCAAATGTGATTAGGAAATGTAAGCCTTAAGGGATTTTCATAAAAGTTCAGGGAGAGTTTGGTACAGAAAGTCCAATGAACGACACATAAAGAATCTGAACTCAGCTGATACTTGAACCAAGCATTTTAGACTGCAAAAGACTTTAGTTTCCAGCAATTATTGTTAGGTCCATTCCAGTGCTCCTTGAGGTAGGCAGAACTACCATTGTCTTCCAGAGACTTTATGGACCTAACAAATTTCGAATTAAGCTAAAGAAACTAAAACTCTTTCAAAAATCTGCAACTTGAAAAGCCTAGTGCTGTACTTTATCCTTGGACAGTAAAGTTGTTGAAGCTAATCTCTGAAGACTATACGATGACACTAAGTTTGTAGGCTTAGATGTTTGGTTCTCAACCATTTTATTAGGGATAAATACCCACATTCTTCAAAATGCTTCACTGAAACTGGCACTCACTGGCATCTTTGGCAGGGACCTCACCAGAGTGGCCAAAGATTGAATCAGTTTGGAGCAAATGTCACCTTGCAGCTCCAAGGAATGGTTTCTGAGATGTGTACTGGGTTGTGCTGACAAAACACAGAGGTTTTGCCTCAGTTTCTTCCTTGCTTGCAGATAGGACATCAGTCTCTAAGGCCATCCATCTACCACCTTTCCACAGCACTAATACCACTTCAGCTTTGCCTAAAAGATTTATTCTACAACATCTCACCATCTGTGCTGTCACTTCTCTGTGGATGTGGGGATATTTACAGATTACATTGCAAATAATTCTCAGCCAGTTCTTGATTATTTTTTTCTTTTTTTTTTTTCTCCTTTAAAATGATGCATTTGTTGCATTATCTTGAAATGAAACTCATGATGTGAGGCTAGTAATGGTTATAAGAAAGGCAACTTTCTACAAAACCCCTTGTATGCTGTGTTGAGGTCAACAGCCCCTCAAAGAACTTTCCAAATAGCCATCACCTTGCAAAGATGGTATTTTAACTAAAGGTCAGTCAAAACTACAGTATAAATCTTAGAGATGCTTTGTAGCAGTCATTTAAAGAAGAGTTGCTTAACTCAGTCTTATCGTAATAGTAAAACACTGCCCAAACCCTTTCCAAGATTTACACAAACTGGAGCGTAAACAAAGGAGCCTTTGCCAAGTTCAGGCTGCGAGTTCAGCATCCGTAAATCACAGCCCAGCCCTATGCCTATTCTGTCCCTATAAATCGACGTGAAGCGCTGCAGGGCCGTGCACCACCCTACTTACACCTCTGTCAGCAGCGGCGAGCACGTGGCCTCGCACACCTCTGCAACGCGATGGCAGGGCAGGACGTTACAAATGCATTAGGGATGGTGCCAGTTTTGCCTTCTGCTTGGCTTTGCTTGCAATCTTGTGTGACAACCTTCATGGTAATTAAAAATAGTTTGTTTTTACGTAATTAATATTACCATGCTAAATATCATTGTGATGCTCTGGCACAAATATCCCAATTGTCAAGCATGAATGCAGTTGCGCAGCGGCGTGCATCTGAAGGTCGTGCTGTAAGGCTTTATTCAAAGTGTCAGCTTATTATTACCAATGATCTTAAAAACCTGCAAGGCAGTTTTTCTTGCTGGATTTATGAAGTATTTTAGACTATTTGCTAAAAAGAATTTGTCTGAATTTTAAACTGGAGTCTTTGATTTCTGACTCTTCTACCTTTGGCCTTATTCATGGATTCATTTAGAAACAAAAGCAGGTGACCTCGTCTGCTTGTTCATTCAGTGGTGAGTATGCAGAGAAGGTGGCACAACCAAAAGGCTTTTCAGGGAAGCCATCTGTCTGTACACACCAGTTGCATGGTTTTATCTTTCAGATCTTATTTGCTTTTGGTTGCCACCCAGTTGAGTGTGGATGATGTTTTTCTCTGGCGCTTGTAAGGATGTTGCATGCTCAGATGGGTTATGATGATGTATTCTACGCATGTTCCTCTTGAAAAATTCGGCAGCATTTTCAACGTTGATTTCCCTCAAGAGTTATTACACCCCACACAGATTGGCAGCGCCGTGCCACAGTGCCAGGATTTATGAGGTGACCTTGGAGACACAGGCACTCCCAAATTGAAAACACTTGGAGCTAAACTTGAAATATATTTATTTTGGATTACTGAGAGGTCTCCACTATTGTATAAATCAGAATGAGATTACACAAATAATACATAACATTTATATAACATTTCATTACATGCGGGATTCCTTCAAACATTGCTCAAGTATAATACTCCCGGCTCCTCCAGACTCTGCTTTCGCAGTTGGACGCAACATTAGAGCTTCACTAGAATGCAGGAAAGGCAGCACTGGCCCCTCCTGACCTCTCTGCACGCAGTGGACTGTGTTTGGGGCCATTCTCCATCATATGGGAGCCAGGCATTCATAAGGCTCTGCGGGCAGTGATGCTGGGTGGCTGCTGAGGACTGGGCTGGCTCAAGGCGCTCAATTATCTTCCTCTGCTGGAGAAGCCCTGCTGCTGCCCAAGCCTCATGGACCAGCACAAGGGGCTGATCTTGGGGTCCCCGCTGGGGCTGCTCGGGGCATTTTCCAGCTGCCTTTTGGAGCTGGGAGCTGGGCTGATGAAGAGGTGCTGATAGATGGCAATGAAACCTCTAAGCAGAGGCTCGTCGAGTGCGAACCTGTGAACAGCAATAAACGCGAATCCAACCTGCACTAATGTTAATTGTCATTCAGTTTATATCGATGTGCAGTTTATTAAACCATAAAGCAAGGCAGCAAGCACAGAGAGCAACTCTAGAGATAATTAAACATAATAAGGGTTTCACTTAATCCCTCAAAACCCAGGGGAGGCACAGTTAAAGCTGAATACCCTCTTTGCACTGAAAGGCACTTTTTGCACAGTCATTTAAGAGCACTACCCTGTACAATATTCCAGGACAGGGGGAAAGGTAGGTCCCACCTTCAGTTCTGAGTACATTTTTTTCTTTTCTTTATGCCTTTAAATCACTCTGCTTATTAAGCCTGAACTCTGATTTTCAGAGCAGTTCCTGGCTCATTATTTGCATTGCAGTGCCAAGTGGAGACCCTCATGAGAAATGCTGGGGAAGGTCCCAGCGAGCGGCAGTGAGCGGGCTGGAAGGGGGCACGGACGGGACCTTGCACGCTCTCCTCTCTGGCTTGTCCCGTCTCGCTGCCCAAGACGAGACGAGGAGGGTCAGAAAGGTGATGAAAGGAGAGGGTGGACTAGGCAGATGGAGGGAGGCAGCTTTGGAAGAGTGAGAACAGTTACAGCAAATCTGGGATAAATGTTGGAGGCAGCAGCAGAGGGGGAAAAAAAAGATGCCCAGCGCTGTAACTGGGGTGTCCCCGCTCTCTCGCTAGTGGGACCGCGACTGCTTGGGGCAGCCCCCAGCGGGCAGCGGCCGCGGAGCCCGCGGGTGCGGAATGGTCCCACGTCTGCCGGGAAGAGCCATACCTCGCCCAGCCGGGAAACAGAAAAGGAGCGGGCTGGGAGAGCTGTCGCTCAGGTCCGGGACCGAGCCCCGCAGGAAGGCAGCGAGCGCTGTACCGGGGAGCGGGGCGGGAGAAGGGTTAAGGGCGGCCGCGCTCCCGCGGCTCCTCCGCCCGCCCCCCGTGCACGGCGCAGGTTTGGGAGGTGGGGTTTGCGCGGCGCTCGCCCGGCTCCCGGCCGCTGCCGCTCAATGCTGCGGCCGCG
>VXAL01003402.1:529648-602931 GCA_013399475.1 Chauna torquata | reverse complement strand
GTCATCGCGGTGCCGGGGCGGCTGTCGGAGCGCGGCCGCCGGGGCTGCTCCGCGAGGTGCCGGGCCGGGGCCCCGGGACCGCGGCAGAGAGGCGAGCCGGGGTCGGGCAGAGCTGGCCCCGCAGGGGGCGGGGGAACCGCGAAGGAGAGCGTGGGGCTGGGGCCGTGGGTGTGCGCGTCTCTGCTGGCGGAGAGATGCTCCCTCGCAAGCTGGCAGAAATGCGCGCATAACTTTTTGCTTGATACAGCCAGCGTTCCCTGCTCGACTTTTAGCTTCTTCTGCTTTCCCCAGGCTGATGTTGCTTCCGTGTCGTGAGCAACATAATGCAGCATGTTGTTTTATTTATCCCAGACAGGAATGGCTTGCTCTCTAAACTACAAATTAAACAATGCTGCTTGCATAACAAGTGGAAATAGTTTGTATCTTACATACTAATTATCCATCACCTTTTAGACTAAGCAAAGGCTGGTTTCTGCAAGGAGGGTTTAATAACAGTCTGATGTCTTGCAGCAATGCATTCATTTTCCCTTGCTGGATTAATGTGGGCAGAGGATTAAGAGCCAGCACGTTGATTAGGCACCCTGAGGTGCAGGGAAGAAGGGGAACATTTGGCAGTGGAGAGAAGTCAGTTTTTCTCTGTGCTCGCACATCCTCCTGTTTACATGCCTTGGTTCAGAACCTGCACCCTAGCCGGTAAATCTTTCGGATGAGAGCAGAGACCGGCGTGAGCCGCCTAGTCAAGGGGCCGCACGGTGCTGAGACGCCTTCTGACACCGCGCTGCCCGCCGTGCCCAGCCGCCCGCCGCCGCCCGGGGCGTCCCCGCGGGCTGCGAGCCCTGCGCTCCCGGCCCGTGCTCCACGCCACCAGCTCTGTCCCACGAGGGCGTGGGAAGCGGGGCCCCGGGGCCTGCGCTCGGGGCCAGCCTGGTCCAGCGCCCTGCAGAAGCCTTTTCTGCTGCTTTCCTGGTCAGGACACTTATTTTTCTTCTTTTCTGGACCTGAGGAGCTCGTATTTTTTACCCTGCGTTTGTAAGTCCCTGAAAACTGCTTAAATGGCTCTTGAATAATCCTTCAAAGTCACCTCCCCCCTTTAATCCAGAAGGACTTACTTTACATGGCTAATCCCTCTTTTACTTGCTGTACAGCCTCATTTAGGGGTGGGCACGCTGCTAATTTTCCCAAAGCAGCCTGCTATAGACAATGGCTTCTGCTGGGTGCAGCAACCTCTTCTTCGCTGCACTCAACTCTGGGCAGAGCTAAATACCTCTGACAAGGTTTTGCTTGATTTCAGTAGGTGTTTCCTCAGCTCTCATCAAGTGAACTGACCCTCGCAGGAAGCCACACCAAAACCTTTGTTTTCTGTGTCATTGTAAATAGCACCCATCCTGGGGTTCCGGGGGTCTCCTGCCCCATGTGTTAGCTAGCCTGGAGGTGGTGCTTGGGTGGTGAGGACGGGAGTAAAGCAGGGTGTGCCTGCAGGGAGTTGGAGTCGAGTGATCCTGGCAAAACTCAGGTGACTTGGAAATTTTCCCATGTGTACCTTCTGCAGCGAAGTTGAGCTTTCTTCTAGTCCATCTACTGTTCCTAGCGTTGTAAGCTTTAAGCTTGATCTGTTCTACCTGATGACGAGCTGCATGTATGCTTTGGATGTGAAGGACAGCAGAAGAAAAGCTTACCTTTGCGAGAACCTCACTTCTCCCTTAGCATGCAAGCACTAAACAGGATGAAACGATATTTCTTTCTAACCTGACCTATGCATGACCAGTACCATCACGTGTTAGCAGTGATGTCTGGAGCTCCTTGCCTGAGGTCACTGTGGATGTGAGATGAGGGGCGAGTGTGCCTTCAGTGTGCCCTGAGCAGTGGGAGGTGGTGGGTGCTGGCATGTCCCCCTCCCTGGACCAGACGGACACCTTTGGCAGTGGTGTGGCGGAAGCCCTCTTGGATGGGTGGTCTGTGGGACCTCAGTCACCCTTCCCTGTGGTGGCCGTAGTTGTATTTTGAGTGTTAATCCCTCCACTGCATATTTCCCCAAATGCCAATTTTTAACCATCAGCTGAGGAGTGTTTGTTCTAGAGGCAAAAACAACAGCAGTGCAAGATAGCAAGCAACTGGTGAGAGAACTCACCTTGGTTCCCAAATCGCACCTCCTCCTGTACAGAAGTATTCCTTGTTGATAGCCACATCTGATTCTCAGCCTTTACAGTCAGCGGGATTAACGTTTCCTTGATTTAAAACATGTCTGTGTTAACCTGTCTGGGGACACCTATGAAAACAGGTGTAGTTGTTAAGCTCCTGCACAATTTCTAGCAAAGACGTAAAACTTTAGAATAATTTTGTAGATATTCTGGTGCCAAGTAATTTATTTCCCTTGATTTGGGGAGTTGGCTTTGTCTGACAGTTCTGTGTAGTTTGCTTGATTCAAAAACAAACAAACAAACAAAAAAACCCCACAAAACTATCAGGAGTAAAGACAAGTCAGAGCTGGAGGAGGATGCTAACCAAGCTGGGTCGTTGCTTTTTTACTTTCTCTGGGCGTCTCTGAATTGCACTTGAGTGGAGCCTTCTGGAAGCAGGCGCTGCCCACGGAGATCTCCGCGGAGGGGCGGTCGCGGCCGCCCCCACCCCGCTGCAGGAGAAGACGCTCTGCTTACAGGTACTCTGCTGCCTTTGAAAGTTCATAAATCATCGCAGTTCTATTTTTAGCCATGCTAGATTAGAGGAAGTCTGGGTTTTCTTCCCACACCTCCGTCTGTGGCCTGAAATGACCCGGTAATGTCCCCATAAAAGCTGTTTTCATGCTCCCTTTGATTTTGCTTGTGACCTGTCGTTCAGCCCTGTTGTTATACAGAGGATGGGGCTTATTTGGAACAGGCTTTGGTGCAACAGTTGGGAATTTTCCTTCAAATGCAGAAATTGTAAGTCTGCTACTTGCTGCATGAGTGATGCGCAGTCCCTGACAGGAAGGTAATCACAAACACAGAAAAGTAACATGAATCACATGAAATCCACAAATGTCAACTCTGGAGCTCTAATCTAGGCGTGCTGCCAAGACTTAAACTTGCACACATCTTTACTGTTATCTGCTACAGTGGTTAATCAAATATAAATATGAATATCATGACAGTAGTGATTCATTCTTTTTATTATTAGCAAAGCGAATATATAATGATGACATCCACCCAATTTAATGTTTCATGAAAATGCACGACCATTCCCTGTCCCCTACAATCACCCACCAAAAATGCTGATATTAAAACAAAAACTCTTGTGTCAAATCTGCTTACAATCTTAGCACAAACAAGGTTCACATTTCATTATGAACTAAGACAACAATATTTTCTGCACCAAACAGTATTTTCAGTACTGTATGTGTTGTACTTGGGAAATAACTTCATTCTTTGCTTTTCCCTAGATACAAACAGTCACTTTTTATCTTAATCTGCAGGATAAAAATCTGTTTCAGCATGACAGTAAGAAAAAGAAAGATTTTTCTTTTTTTTTTTGAATTACTGAGTTAAATCATAGAAAGTCAGACCTTCAGGACCAAGAGGATCAAAGCATTTTACAAACAGTAGTGTGATCCGTATTCATGATTCATATTTAGGAAGCTAAAGCATAAGGAGTAAGTTTTGACTGTGCAATGTAAATTGGGATTTTTGCTGTGGTATCTATTACAGCATAGAAGTATCAGCATGTGGACTTCAGTAAGGTAAGTGACACACTTACTGCATTACACCACTTAAAAAATGTGATGGGGACTCAAGAAAATAATCTACAACTACATTTTTAAAACTGCCTTTCCAGGGATTTTTTTTTTTTTAAATTGTGTTAAACAACTGACAGTTTCAAAAATGTGGTTCTCCACATTTATTTCTTCTGTCAATCCTTCCATAAGCCCCCTGAGCTGATGCTCTGTTACTTGAAAGATGGCTGGAGATGTCTCAGATATGGCCAAACATCTTCATTAATGAATAAATATTTTGATATTTCCAGTATTAAGCTCTCCTCAAATGCATTATGGGACTTTTGAAAATTTGACATTCCTGAGGAATGACTTCATAGTTACTTGGTGAAAAAGAAGTCAGTTGAGAAGAATCAGGTCTCCATCAGGGCTACTACAGTGGTACAGTAGGGGTTTGGTGAGCATCGACATGCAGACAGAACCAAAAATAAATCTTACCATGATGGTACTTTACTATCTTCTCTCCTTTTTGTTTTTCCAGAGGCTTTGAGCCAGGCTTCAGTGGGACTCAGTGGACACACTTTTTGCTAACCATCTCATGTGGGCTTTTCCCATTCTTGTTTGCAGAGTAAGATGTAGTTGAAAGACCAAGAGTTAGGCTTGTTTTTTTCCAGATTTTTTTTAACCTTGGAGGTCAATATGCTGTGATGTTTCGTCTCCCTCCACAGACCTTGCTCACCAGTAGCATGGTCCAAGTTTGTGCCCTTCACACCTCTGCCAGTGTCCCTGCACCTCCTGTGGCCCTTCGCGGGAGCAGAATAATTTCCGAGCTGATCACCACTTGTATCTCCTGGGGACTCCTGAACTCCTCTCAGGTGACTGGTGTGCTGGGGGGTGGCAGAGGGCTGCACCCAGCACAGGAACATTGCTAGAGCTGGTGAAACTTGCTGCAGTTGAAGGACGTGTAAAAGACCAGAGACATCTTGGATAAAATATGCTTTTATTGCAGCTGGCATTTGTAGCTGGTCAGGAAACAAGTGAGTCCTGAGCTGCTTCAAACTCCAGTTTGGTTTACTCTTCTCTAAACTGTATCACTGTAAGATCTTTGTAGGCCTCTCACAAAATCTGTGTTTACAATTTATTTACATAAATGTTTAGCCAATGAAGAGATGCAGTATTTAAATCCAATCTACATAAGGTTTTGCAGGTCACCTTAGTCAATTAGAAGACTAAGAAAGGGAATAAATACCATACTCTGTGTTTGTAATGGAAAAACCTGTATTATGAATGGTAATTTAATCTTCGAGTACTGAATAGCAATAACCTATCGGTATTTTTTTAACAGAATGGTAAGTGCATGGTTTATTAAACTCTTATGCAGATCACAGGATATTATTTGGGAAGACTCACAAACAACACCATATTCAAACAATTAAACACATTTCCGTCTCTATGCTTCCAATAATAGGAATGTGAAAACCCAACTAGCCATCTGTGAAAGTCAACAGGATTGCTGAGCATATTTAGTGAATGCTGTTTTCCCCGCTCCATGCCTGTATGTTAATGGTTCTGATCTCCCATTTGTACTTCTTTTCAGTGATAGCTACAAAACCTGGAGCAGAGATCTTTTCCCAGTTTGATCCATAACCACGGTTTGGGCTATTTCCTCCTTTCTGGGGTTTGCTAATGAGCAGTCAATAGAAAAATGGGATTCTGCTCAAAACCCTTCCATGAGTTCAGTCCCTTCATCTTCCATGCCCCTTTTTTGACTGAGCCATGATCTGTCAAACCCTACTCAATAAGTACGAGCTGACCTTCAGGGTTGGAGAAAGCCCATAAACTGACAGGTTGCTGTCCAGCAGGTTTCCCTTCCTTGGACAGACATTATTAGGCTCATATCTGAGCCAGGTTCTGTTAACTTAGTTGAACTAGGTTTGTATTAGGTTTAAGTCAATAATCTTTTACAGTATAGTGTGGTATTTTAGTGAAGAACATGTATTTGTGCATCAGTGGCAAAATAAACATCCCCTACCGCTAACTGCCATAGTGCTGAGCTGCTGTCAGGGCGTCTTAGACCACCTGCTGAAATCTTGGTTTCTGACTCCATCAAGAGTGTGAATTATTTGCTGATGTGCTGGGTCTTCTGCGCTTGGATCCTAGGTGGGACCACCACATTTTATATAGCATATGTGTGAGGAACCTGTAGCTGGTGGGCAACAAACTGTGCATAAATTCATGTGTTTTCTTTTCCATATTATTTGAATAACACTGTACTTTGTGTTAATGGTGTGACCCACGAGATGTGTTTGAAAGGCATGTTCAGTGCTAAGCGGATGAGGGTTCTTCACCTCCTGTGTAGAGCACTGAATAGCTTTCATCAAATAATATGTATGTATATATATATATTTTATCACTATTACCCTGCTCTTGTGAAATGGAGGCAAAAGCTCTGTATCCTCTTGTCATGAATGAATGAATGAATCTTCTTGGTCTTTGTCTCCCAGTCTTCTGAAAAAAGCTTCTGAACAGCACTGAACTCCAAGCTCCAAAAAGAGTTACTTAGCATAAGAGCAGAACATTTGCCTAAGAGGGTTTTAGTCCAGGAATGACTTTTCATATTTAATTGATCTGTATTGTTCAATTAGGGAGATGTATAATGCCCTCTGTTGCGCATGTATAGCTTGAAGTAGAAATGAAGTACAGCAGAGGAGTAATTTCAGAGAGAATCAGCTCTCAGCAATGCACAAAACTGGATTTCAGTTCAGGCCTTGATACGCACGAGTAAATATGAATTGTGTAAGTACATCAGATCAGTAATTTCTCTGTGCAATTTATTTTGGATTATAATATTTGTTCTTATTCTGGCCACGTTTCAGTAACTTTTTTTTTTTTTCCACGTCATAAACATTCTCTATTCAGAATAAATGTTCTAATGTATTTCATTGTGTTTCACTCCTCTGAAAACAGCTTGTTTGGGCTTTTCTCAGTACCTCCCCCCCCCACGATTTCCCAAGCACAGGCGTGCTGTTGAGCGTGGGAGCTCAGCCGAGCGCGCAGCAGCGTGACGCGCACATACACACGGGTGACACCGGTCCCACAGGGTGGCAGCACTCAGCCCTCATGCCAAGCTTCAGCCTCCGGCTTGTCTCAGTGCGTCCCTCCCTCGCTCTCCTCTCCCCCCGCGCTGGGCAGGAGGCAGCAGCACGCCCGGCGGGCACCGCCGCCCCGGCGGAAGCGCGGTGCTGCTTCCGCGGCTCCGCGGAGCTGTGGGAGCGCGCCCCGCGGCCCCGGCCTGGTAGGGAGCCAGTGGCAGCCTGCAGGCATTCGGCTGCGTATAGAAGTTTATGCCTATGACACCCATAGCGTAATTTCCTCGGTGTAAGTTTCTCAGGATTCCTCATTCCGCAGAATCTATACAAAAGTGCATCATTTTTCTCCTTGACGTGTTTCCTCCATCAGTGTCTTGATTCTTTATTAACCCACAAAGCCATTCTGCTTCTCGGTTTACCCTCATTTTTCCCCAGTGTTTTTATACTTGCTGTTCTCCATCTTTGCTTGCACAGGCTGATGCAGCAGGTCCTCTCACGCAGCTTTACCCTCTCTGCTCCTCCCCAGCCCTTTTGGTTTCCACCCAAGATGTCCAAAACTACAAGAGGCTTCCTCTGTTGGATCCAGTGCAGTCAGATGTGCTGTTAGAAAGTGCTGATGATTCATGAAGAATGATTTTAAACTTGGCAGAAATCAGTGACCATAAGCGGTGGGTGCACAGTTTGTACAGGGAAGCTGTCCTGAAAGGTGCATGGCAGTAGGGGTGTTTTATGTGCAGCTCTCACTTGACGGCTTGCAAGAAGGCTTTCTGGGGACATGCACGTGTCTTAAGGATGGCTCAGCATTATTCTGGTCTTCCAGAAATCCACATAGCAGAAGAGATCTGCTGGCTGCTTTGCCAGCTCTGCTTGCTGTGGGCATCATTGGGCATTGGTGGGCAGGATAAGGTCCATGGGCAGGAGGGATGGGCAGGGCAGGAGGAAGGCACTGAGCATCCTTCCCTTTCTGATCTCTGCTGCCAAAGCTCCCACAGGTGGTTCCCTCTTAACCCTCCTGTGTGCACACTATCACGCTCTTTTCATGCAAAAGGTGACTTTCTGCTCCCAGCTCCTTCACCTGGGAGAGGGAGAAGATGCTTTAACAAGATATTCCTCTCTCCATGGGGTGATCTGTAGTGCTGAACTAAAAATACTTCTATCCCCAGACACCTCTTGCAGGTACAGAGCTCTGTGAGCATGGCCATGGTCATTCACACAGTTCTATGTTTCTGGTTCAATCACTGGCTGATTTTCATATTGTTTGCCAGCACTTCCTACAATGAATATTAAAGGAACATATCACACATTTTCTTCGTTCTACCAGGGAGGCAGAGATGGAAAAAGCAGATATGGTGCATTGCTAAGCGTGAGGTTAGGTCTTTCCTATGGAGCGGCAGTAATGTGCTGGTTGGAGTGAAAGAATTGCTTGGGTGAATTCAGTGTTTGATGGGGCTCTTATAATTGCAGATGTAGGGAAAAACAGTAGTCAAATACATCTGAGAATGAAGAGTGCAGAACATGGATTGACTCAATATTTTCTCAAGTCAAGTGGAAAAAAAGGAAGCCTAGTGTGAGAAAGCTGAAAAGGTCAAACTAATTTGTACCTGGGTGATAATGGATAATGCCACTATTGCTTATGAAGCTTGCAAAATCTTCCCAGTGTTAACCACTGTGATGTATCTGATGGTGATTTTGAGAAATTAAAAATGAAGTAGCAATTGTTCCACCCTCTTCATGCCTTAATCTGTTTTGGTTTAGGATTCCTTTGAAAATTTACATGTTCTTTACAAATTAATTAAGAAGAAATTTATTCATTTCTCTTGACTTTGGTATGCTGTGGCTGAAGGAAGATACTTAAAAAAAAGAGATTAATAGGTTGATGAGAATACAGCTGAAAACTTGCCTATGTCTTGCTGCTTAAGCATTCTGACTGCGTTCTCCTGTTTGTTTATTTTGCTGCAGTCTTTTCTATTTATTTACTAGGGAAAGTGGAAATTTTATATGCATGTATAGCTACTGCTATTGAAATAGGAATAACTGGTGAGCTCCTAATTCCCCACACTCCCTTCTGCTGCCTCAGTTATTTATGCAGATTTGTAACTTCTTTTAGCGGCCAGTGGAAATTGTGTGAATTTTCCTGGTTTCTGGTTTCTTTCTTGGGAGCAATAGTGCTACCAAGCTGCATAATTTTCCAGGAGACAACATGGGACTGTATCAGGCGTCTCTCCTGCCTCGTGTACGGCAAGAAGTGTAGGCTCCAGAGGAGTTCATTTGCCAGGCTTATCAATGAGACATTTAATATCTAGAATGATTTAGTATATCAAATTCTGGAGTTTTGGGCCGAATGTAGCTGCATTTGTCATTGTTGCAGAACCTTGACAGTGAACAAAAGGTGCTGCAGGGAACCATAACTCACGCAGCAAATTAATGGGTTCCTGGCTTTGCTTGCTCAGCTAAATGGAAGCTGGAAGTGGTGTGCTCTCACCGGCTGAAGGTTTTCTGCAACAAGTGTGTGGGTTAGGAATCTGTGCATCCTTCATTCCTGTGATAGATATTGGGAGCACTGCCCTCCTGCCAACGGGGTGGGACTGGCGTTTCTTGGTTTTAAAGGTACTTCACTAAGAAAGATTTTAAAGGAAAAAGAAAAAAAAAAAAACTCAAAACTTGTAAGCTATTATGGGAGCACAATGTAATTGTTTTAACAGAAGTGTATTTTTTAATAGGCATCCATAGGAAAAAGAGAAGTTCAAACCACGAGAACCATATGCCAGTAATACTCACAGTCCACATAGCATCACTGAGCGTTTTTGCCACTGGGAAGGTGTGTGGATTGCGAGGAGATAATTGATTACATTCAGATGAAGGGTTCTCTGAATCTGGTCTACTGCAAGTGAGTTTCGTCCGTGTCTGAATCCCATGCAGGCTGTTTTAAACCATAAATCTTGCTTGTGATCCTCAGCAGCAGTCATGTTTTAGAGTATTTGGAGCTTACCTGGCCATATGGGTCTGCAGCCTCACATCTTCCTGGTCCTGATTTTGTTCTTACCCCTCTTTTCCAATTCTGCCACCCTTAAGAGGAGATGAACACAATTCCAGCAATGGTTCCTATATGCTTTTAGTTGCCATATTACTGGGCGTACCGAAAGGCAAAGCATAGCTGAGAAATATGGGATATGGGGAGATGACACTCTAAACGGACAGTACAGGGCTTCCCGGTGCTGTCTGTCTTAGGCAGGACTGGCCAAGCGGAGTCATCCTTTTTGAAATGATCAGTGCCTCCTGAAATTCGGACACGAGCTGGGCTTTCACACTTTGTGAGGAGAGCTACTGGGACTGTCTGCATAGTTGGTAATTGGCTCAATCACCCTCAAGGGCTTTGAAGTTAAACACGCAGCAATGCCCGAAAGAGCAAATGGATGGAGAGGGATGGATAACAGTGCAGAGCAGTTTGAAACTGCAGCTGAGTTGCAGCAACAGGGTTTCAGAAAATGTACAGAACTGGGTAGCTGCTAAATACTGCCATTGCACAGTTTTGGCCACTGCAGGCAGGTTTTTGAGCTCTGAACTTGCACTTCTGAAGTTCAGGAAGACTCTGCACTGTTTGGCAAATTAGTCATCTGTCCAGGGCACGTGTGCAAGGTTCAGAGCAGTTAAGAAGTAGACCCACATTTGGTCTCTGGGGGGAAAAACACCAGAGACCATGTCGCCTGCTCTCACAGCAGGTTCATGTGTGAGCTGAAGATGCCCTTCTGTGGAAAACAAAACATTGTGACTAATATGGTCTTTTGCTTTTTAGAGGGTGGGTTTTTTTTTTTTTTTACTTTTGTTTGTTTGTTTGTTTGTTTTTGGTTTTGTTTTGATTGGTTTCAATCCTGTTTTCTTTCCTTTGAAGAGCAGGTTTCAAGGTCAGTCAGTATTTTTCCAGTGTGTAAGTATAAAGTCCAACCATACCGCATGATTGCAGAGTCTCATCTGCTTTTCTGCTTCAATCTTCTGGACCACTGAAGTTAGAAACTTGACAGCATGTGGCAAAGCATGCTGATAATAGCTCAGGAATACCTTCTCCCAGTTTGTTCAATCCTGGGTATGTGAGAGCTTGCAGCGGAGCTGAATGGCACACCGTTGGCCAATCTCGGGTTGCATGAATAGAGTCCTTACAGTAGATTAAGTGATACATCACAGCTCCTGTGCAAACATTACATGACGGAGCCCGCTCTGCAATAGCTGACATAAATGGACAGCAGTGCAATGTTTGTATTGCTGTTTATTTAATTACTTCAGATTTGCTTCTCTATAAACACTTGCCTGACCAACCGTGCCTCTGAGGTTTCCTCCTGAGCAGTCAGTGCTGAACAGGAGCGAAGGCAATTGGAAGGTACTTAGAGAAACCCAGACAGCTGCAAGCTTTGTTGCCTCTTTGCTTTGGGAGAGGAAAGACATGGGAGTTAGAGAGGAGGTGGGAAACGGGGGCATAGCATGGGGGCATAGGAAGAAAACTTTAATAGGCCAGGAAAAAAATCCTTCTTTTGATTCTTCTTCGCTCTTCTACTTGGACTTTCCTGTCACATACAGTTTTTGTGGCTCCATTCACATGGTGGCTCGTGTAATTTTGCTCATGCAGTTAGTGGTAAGAACATTCCATGGAAGACTGAATTATGGATCGTCCTCCTCTGTCAGCACAATTCGGGGAAGACTCCTCTCATGCTTCAGAAGAGGAGGGACTGCCAGTGGTTAGCTGGACCAACCCAATCAGGTCTTCTGCCATCCTCTGGGAGCTTGCTCCTTGCTGCCACAATGGTGCAGAGGGAAGTGGTGACCACTTCTCTCTGCCTGAAGAAGACAGCGAGTGCAGATGTTTCCACACAGCACGTGATCAGTTCCTTGTGTGTCAGCGTATGATTAATCTGGGAGAGGACACCTGTTTTGCTGGGCTGGGGACAGCAAGCCCTTAGGATGTGCAGCACCATATCTCAGTGCTCCCCAGCCGGGCATCCCAGCAGACCCACCTGTGCCCAACATGATGTGTTGCGAACAGTTTCACTGAAATTTGTTTTGCACCATGAAAAACTCCAAGAGAAAGATCCTTCAAATCACATTTTAAAAGCATTTAACGTGGCACTGGAGTTTTCTCCAAACCAAAGCCAGCCCCAGGACCAAACGCTCAGCTATACGCAGCTGTCTTTTTCCTTCGCTTTTTCATGTCAGGAAGTTCTGAGATTTGTGGTGTAAGTACACAGCTTTGTGGACCAGCTAATGCTTCCAGTCATTTTCGGTGTATTCAGAGACAGCAAGGCTACCTCTGATAGCCTGATTGCTATCAGCACCCACTGCATCTCAGAACCATTTTATTATTATGATTATTATTGTATTTTAGAACCATTACCAAAAACATGGAATCACTGCCCCTAGAAAAGTGGATTATCCTTTCCTGGATAGCTAATTTTATTTCACTCAAGAAAATTTGATTCATATTTCTGAAACATTGCCACTAAACAGCTTTCTAAGCAGAGTTGCAGTGCAAGACCAAATTAGATTCGTGTAGGGAGAAGGGAAATATTGTTGTTGCAAGTGTCCAAGGGGCTTGAAATGAAAATAATCTTATAGATCAAACTTAAATTGAGTTCAGATATTACAGAGATAACACAGTTCTGTACCTAGAAAATCCATCTGTCAAAAATAAACTTCAGGGTCACATTTTAAAATGGCACTTCTAGTTCTGGATCATCTAGCCTCTCTCTCAGGCAGACCTGGGATGGCAGCCCCATACATTGCAGGGGCACAGAGCTTGGAAAGCAGTTAAAGCTGCATGAGTCTGCTCAAAAATAAATAAACAAATACAAAGTGGGGGAATGTTCTTCAAGGATTTATAAAATCCTTTGCATTTGTGCTAGTCTGAAATGGCAGACACTATCTGTCTGAGCGACTTTTGAATAAGACTCCCAAAATTTAGGCCAAACTATAGCTAAATCCAGCATCTCCAGGAGAAAATCTGGCATCTCCAGGCCAAAACCCAGCTTCTCCAGGCAGCCGCGGTGGTTGCGCGGTGGGGCGTGCTAGGGGCATCGCACTGTGCTGCCGGTGGGCCGCAGGCCACCGCACCTGCCAGGCCTGTGGCAGCAACGCGGCACAGAGGTGGTGGCCGCCCAGCAGAAAGCCATGCCCTCCGCTTCTGTTCCTCTGGCACCCGGTAGGACCAGCGCAACCACCCGGACAGAGCTCCGGGCAGTCCCTGTGCCCAGCCAGCCCTCAGGTTGTGTGCCTGGCGCTGCGCCCTGAGGTGGAGTCGTGCCCGGGTAGATGAGCGGCTCCGTCTGGTGGCCAGGCTTCAGGAGGAGGTGGGGAGACTGAGAAGCATCTGGGGATCCGAGAGGGTGAGAGATCGATGGAGCTGGACCCTGCCCTCTCTGGTGTGCACATGCCAACCTAGCATGGTTGAGGCAGGCCCGCTGTCTGATCTGCATCAGGATAAAGGCAGCAGCTTGCAGGACACTGAGGGGTGGCAGCAAGTTACCACACAGAACCCTAAGAGGAGCCCCTGTCTGCCTGCTCAGCTTCCATTACTGAATAGTCTGTGGGTGTTGCAGGTGAGGGATGTGAAAAGATGGAAGAAGAGGCATCCATGCAAGTTCTCCCACCAAGGTCAGCTCAACCAAACCCTCATAACAAGTGCAGCATCAGTACCAGTGCTGTGAAGAAGCAACAGTGAGTTATAGGTGACTCCCTCATGAAGGGAACGGAGGCTCCCATCTGCAGACCACCTCTTTTCAGAGGGTGGGGCCAGACAGGATCCAGCTGTGTCGATGGGGCAAACGTTTCTTGGCTCATAACCTGGCAGACTGATTGAGAGTGCTTTAAACTAGGATCGATAGGGACAGGGAACGTTAGGAACGCTGAGGTGAAGCCAAGGGATGGTATGGCACTATCCAAGGCTGGCATGGCTAATAGGAGCATCTACACTGCTCCAGGGAGCACTGAGGGTTTAGGAGCACATCTGAAATGCTTATATTCCAACGCATGCAGTATAAGGAGCAAAAGAGACAAACTGGAAGCTTTGGTCCTTTCCCAGAGCTGTGATATTGATATTAGTGAGACATGGTGGGATGAGGCCCATGACTCAGGTGCTGGGATGGAGGGCTATTGGCTTTTGATAGGCAGGGCAGGTGAGGTGGAGGTGTTGCGCTGTATGTAAGAGAAAGATTAGACTGTACAGCCCTTGCAGTTAGGAATGATGTGGTAGAGAGCCTCTGGGTGAGGATTAAGAGGATGAATAGCAAAGCAGATGTCTTGTGTGCCTTCTATGGACAAAACCAATGACAGGATGTGTGGGAATGGCACAAAGCGGTGCCAGGGGAGATCCAGGCTAGATATTAGGAAACATTTGTTTACCATGGGAGTGGTCAAACACTTGAACAGGCTTCCTAGTGATGGGATTGATGCCCCATACCTGTCAGTGTTCAAGAGGTATTTGGATAATGCCATTAATAAAATGCTTTAATTTTTGGTTATCCCTGAAGAGGTCAGGCAGTTGGACTTGATGATCTTTGTAGGTCCTTTCCAACTGAACTGTTCTATGATTCTATGAAAATGACTTGTGAAGTTCTGCAGGGTGAAGTGGAAGTAGTTTGCATCAAACTGAGGAACTTACTTGACCCTTATTTCCAGAGATTCTGAATAGACCTAAAATTTCAGGTCTTTAATTATTGATGTGGCAGTCTCATGGGCTGCCAGTGCACTGTTTTGTTAGAGATGAAGACGTGAGGCACACATACAGAGATAGTCAGACACAGAGATATTTAGGCACTTCAGTTTCTAGGAAACTCTATCCAAATTCATTGAATTTGAGGCTACAGGGCTATTCAAAGCAATAAATTTATGGCAGAGGAAAAATTTTCACACTGACTTCTTTTCTTATGCCCCATGGGTTACATCATAACTATCTCATGCTTAAAACAGACAGCTATTTTTGCACCTGTGTTTTTGCTTTGTATGGGTCTTTCTCTAACTGTGTTGATTTCTCGGTATTGAAATAGGGTGAAAAGTCTCTCTGAATACTTGCTTTAAAACAAAAAATACCTAGGATTTAAAATATATTTTTGAAAATGTAATCAGGTATGATTTGAAAGGCTAAAACATTTTGAGTAGGCATAAGCATTCACATAGGAAAATCTGATAATACTTATACTAATGCACTGTCGTCCATTACTATTGTGTAAAATGTAAAATATTGTGTAATATTTGAATCTGACTGCAGAGAATCCTTTATAACTATACTGACAATATCTAATTTTAGTAGCTAGTTAAGTTCTCTGGAACAGATGAATGCGTTTCTCCATTGCAATTCACTTCTAAGATCATGTGTATCATCTGCATTTCTATTTTTATATAATGTATTGTATTTTTATATATATAATCTATACACATGATTTTTCTGAACTTGTAGACAAGTATTTCTGCATCTCTGCTGAAAAGGCCCCAGAGCTGTATGCAAACGCACACCGATGCCACAGCTTGGCTGCCCTCGGGTGCAGCCTGTGGCCACCCCTCCCTGGGCACTCGTTAGCCCACATCCGCACCCCATGTCCAGCTCCAGCCCCCATGGTTGCAGGTGGATGTGGCTGAGCTCGGGGGCACCACAGGGGTGGCTGGGGCCATGCCCAGAGCAGCCCGGTGTGAATTCAGCCTGACTGGCTGCTCACGTTGTCCTTCCTCGGCAGCCAGAACGACTATTTGCTTTTGGCCGAAAATGCCGATTTGTGCATTTTCTTTTCCAGCCACTTCACGGGCTGAGCCTCTGGCTGGAAGGCTCTGCCTTTAAGACTGCGGTAAAATTAAGCATGTACCTAAGCCCTTACAGGATCAGGGCCAAACACCTTAAATAATTGATGGACTGCTTCATTTCTTTAGCCTTTCTAAAGTAAACTGAGTTTCAGATGAACATGAGCTGACTTAGATGTTTGGTTTGGAAGAAAAAAAGCCCTCTGAATTGCACTGATTTCCCACAGGATTAACTTGGGAGCAGAAAAAAAAAACTTTTTCAGCTTCATCCTTCTTCTTTCCCTCTTGCTAACCAAGCATTTTTTTTTTTTTTAATTCTTTTGTAGGGAAAGAAAGAACTCTTTTAAGTTAAACATATAAAATCTAAAAATAGGAGGGAGAAAGTTGGGATAAGTATTTATGAACTGAGCTGGCCATCTATCCCAAGGGTATTGTGGTTTTGCAAAGTCCATTTCTGTATAATTCCTGTAAATGTTTATAAATTAATAACACAACTGGAGTAGATGTGTTTCCCATCACACCTGACAGTGTGTGAGAGAGAATGCGAAAGTAAAAGAATTCAAAGTTACTGACCCAAATGTTGTGTAAGCTGAAAAGGAAAGGAGAAAGGAGGCCAAATAACGTAAATAGCAGAAGGAGAAGCAGATAATGAGCATCCATGTTTTGACTGCTAAATGCTACTGTGGTCTTGTAGACTAGTTTGTAGGAAGGATGTCATTTGTACAGGCAGGATGTGGAAGAAACTAGAATTAGTTTGTTGAAAAACAAGCAGGAAATGTGTGTCCATTTTGGATGGCTCCTCATATTCCACTTTCTCTGCAATTGGCTAAATATATTAGCTGAAAATAGAAGCATGGCAGAAACAGCAGAGTTACACTGGGCTTCAGGGAGAGGAAGTTACATTAGAAAAAAGGTATGCATAATAGTCCACAGAAGTGTTGCTTCTTGGAAACTCCCCTCTGAGCAACTTACTTCTCCAGTGGAAAATGTCAATGAAATAGGACAGCCCTGAGAATTAATTTATAACTCCATTTATATTTGCCAATGATAAAACATACCAAATTATTACAAATTCTAAAAACTACATTGGACAGAGTGGCTCATAGCAGAACATGTGCTTTGATCCAAAATGTTATTTTTTCGTCTCTTCTTTTAATCCGTTTACTCTTTGAGTCATATTATGTGTCAAAACACTTTCTTGTCCTTTTCTGAATGTGAACATGTTTAGAAATCATAAAACTGCCTTTGAGGTGACCTTCATGGCTATAGGAAGTGAATAAAGTGATGGTGTGTCGGTAATACAAGAGGGCTGGACTCCTGATCTGGGAGAGCATTTCAGATGTGATAGCATGTTGACTCAGACACTCGTTATCATTGGTCACGGTTAAATTTCATGAAATCTAAAATACCTTCCGCATGTTAGCGACACTGCTAGCAAATATAAAAGCACTGCAAAGATTTTTTTAAAGGCCAATATTTACTGCTGAAAGTGCATTCCTGCCACCACCAACCCATTCATTATCCTCTTCACGAAGGAAAAGGCGATTCAGCCTTCTGATGCTGAGTTTCCTCTGTCCCTTCATCTCCTCCGCCACTGTCACTCATTCCCTTCATTTCTGAACCTTAGCATTCTGTATTTCAGATATTGGATTTGTTCCATCCATCAGCTGTCAGTAGCTTGTCAGAGACCCTGGACACGTCCACATGTATTTTGTGTACAGCTACTGCCAGAAGAGAGGAAAGCTTTGCAGGGAGGGCTGGGCACATCACAACGTTGATCCATTTTGGCTAATTTCAGCTCATCTTGAGATTAGCCTTTAACAATACTTTCCCTCAAAACAGAACCTGAGAATTTGTAATGTACATTTTCTGATTTGTGAGGAGTTTGAGGGTTTATTTGTACGGAGAACATGGTACAGTTTATTTCTGTATACAAACACACCTATTTCAATTCTGTCCTCTGCTACATAACTAAAAAGGAGGGTAAACCTTTGCCTATTGTGTCTCTTTAGCTGAACTTGATACTAGTGCTTAGAGAGAGGTTTCCATGGTGTAAGTAGAAAAACCAAATTTGAAAACCGCTTTCTTTTATGTATTTGCTGCTATTGTTTCTCATGGTCACTGTTCTGCATGTTTAACTGTCATTATCCACACCTTCTAGCTTGTGAATATTTTTACATATTTTAAATCAGCATTAGCAGGGGAAAAAAAAACAAACAAACATGATTTGCCCAAGGCTGTTTATGATTTTTTTTTATTATTTTTTAATGCTGAAATGCTCAGGATATCCTCCAGTGGGATCTGTCAGAAGGGTCTCTTCTGGCTCACAGCTTTGCTCACTTGATAACTTCGTGCATTGATTGCTTATATCACCTGCTTTTTGCTCAGGTTATATTTCATTTCTGTTGCTTCTTCTGTTACAAAAGTACAAAACGAAAAACTAGTAGCATTTACTTGCTTTATTCACTTTTTTTCTCTCTGTTGGAGCCTAATGTAGTATATTCCTTGCCTGTTTAGCAAGCACTTTTCCTCTTTGAAGGAAAGATTTGTCTTGAACAGAAAGAGTCTTTGGAAGCAACAAACTTCTAACACATTATTTCGAGCCGTTCCTATAGCCTAACCAACGTATCCAGGATGCAGATTTCCAGCATCCCCTTCTGCATCTCTCCTTCAGGACAGGACTGTGTCGCTGCCCTGGCTGCAGCCCAGCCCTGTGCATGTCCTGGGTGTGACATGGGCATGCTTGTGCATGGCCACAGCTGGGGAGCCCTCAGCCCTGGTAGTGCAGCCCTGATCCTGGCAGCAATTGTACTAGTTTTTGCTTTTTGCATTGTTTCATTTTAGTCATATGCTGAAACCATGCTCTTATTTCATCTCCAGTAATTAATTACTCCAGTTTCCACTTTAAATTTAACTCAAGCTTGCTAAAAATTTGCCAGCCCTGCCAAAGCGTTGACATGTGTTTTACCAGATATTGGTTATGAAAGTCTTTCAAAATAATTCCCAGAAAAAAATCTAAGTACAGTGAACAAAATGCTGAAAGTAATCTTATGTGGCCCTGAAATGTCTGGTTGTGTTGATGAATAATGGAGAATGTGTTCTGGTTTAAAAAAGAGGATGCAAGACTATTACTCATTTTCCATAGCTCCTTTGCCAGGCTCTTACTGCAGGGAGATACTCAACATCCCATGAAACAGTGAAAGTAGGTAAGGAGATATTATATAACTTGAATAAATATCTGAACTTCTGAATGACCTCAGACCTTGCTGAGCTGGTGCCTTGGGAGCAATATGTTACTCGTTTTGGTAGGCTCAATTCACTGAAGATAAATTTGAAGATTTTATCCAATACACACAGCAACTTTCTCTGCTTGCATTTTTATTATCTGTCAGGATGAGTTTATAAAAACTAAGAAAGTAGATGACATCTATATACAGCCTGTAAGTATAATCTCGTGGTGGTGCCATAGTCTGACTCTGTTTGTCTGTATGCTCAAGCAGCTCAGGGTCCGGCACAATGCAGTGGTTGTGGCCGCTCTCATTAGGGGCTGTCCCTGTAAATTACTGTCGCTGTTGTCTGACAGAAGTTAAAGCATTACCTTGTTAAATATTGCCTGTTTAATATACATTTCTATGTGATTTGACAAATAGATTTCTTCAGTTTAATGCAGAAGAGAAGCTAAATGAGTCAGTAAATGCTAATGTGTACATGTTCTTCCTAGATAACTAGTTGCCTTTGGGACAGTATCAATAAGTGGCATTTATATGATATTATGAATGTGTTAATTATGTGTAGAAAAAAATAATGAGTAAGCAAAGGTCAAGGATAAATGCAATTTCCTCAGAAATACACATCAAAGAGCTTCTAATATTTAGGTCATTACCATTATTGAATATTCAGTGTCATTTAAATTATGTGCATTTTTTTCATACCATATATTTTCAGTCCAGGAGATACTGGGCAACTTAAAGGGTTGTGCAAATGTTTTGTAACAAAATTCAGCAAAACTTCAGCAGTAACTGGACTATATTTTCTACATACATTGGTTAACTGCCAAGTTGAATTTGGGATTGATTTCTTGTTTGCGATGTAACCTTGAGATTTTTTTTTTCTAAATTTGAAATGAAGGAAATGAAACTGTGGCCATGCTGGCTATTAAACTGCTGAACCTTGAAACTCAATGCAAATCAAAACAAAACAAAAAGCTCTTGAGACCTTAAATACCCAGCTCTACCCTAGTTCATTGGGCTGTTCATTATCAATGCACTTTTAAAAAGCGATGCTGTTAGCATGCTGGAGATTTCAGTCTTTGCTTTTTACTAGCAAGCCATAAGTATAAATACCTATTTGGCAGGGACCTTTCTGAAATCTAGTGTTTTTTGAGGCAGGAGGAAACCCGAGCTGATCAATACACCCATTAATTAGAAGGAAAGGTCCGGTCATGATTTTTACTTCTAAACTTCTACATATTGACAGTTGGCAGAGCAGTTAAGAAGTCAGTAAGGGTCTAAAAGTTACTGTACTGTTGGGTTGCTCACTGGAAAATAGCAATTAAGCTTTCTCTGTCTCCCAGGACCTCCTTCTCTCTGGTGTCTGGAAGCATCTCTCCACCGAACAAGATGCCGTTCATATATGAAATATTTATGTTATGACATCGGAACATGTTGCATATTATTTCAGTACAGTAGGCTGAAATTAGATTCACATTTTATTTTTCTTATAAATGCCTGTCAGAGTTGCTAAATCGGTTTGTCTTTGCAGTCTTGAAATAGTGTCAGTCTGAATTTGCTTCTTGCTGAATACTGTTTTGGGCAAAGACACACGACTTCCATATTCAAGATGGAGAACCTTTAAATAAATGTGAAAACCTCCCAGGAATTAAGATTATTTAAAAAAACTTTCTGGGAGGCAGCTTTTAAAATGACAAATAAACACCCAAATGCTGATGCATTGTGATCTTTGCTCCCCCCATTGTGCAAATATCATGCATAGGTGCATTACCTGGTATTTAATGGCTGTAGGGTATATAGCAAGGCACTCTGGAATCTAGCACTGATGAAAGTAGAGATGAGCTTCAAGTACCTGATTTCATGAGTTCTTCAATACAGTTATGGAAAGATCAGGTGATTCTAAAAGCTGCAGCTGCCCTGCAAGTGTCAGTGTAGGTTGCAGGTGCTCGGTCCACAGGCACTGGCATTCTTCAGACATCTGGGTCCAAGAGAGAATCAGGGCAAAGACTTTGTCACCACCTGTCTGCAAGCTGTCTGTCATGGTGATGGCATGACACAAACCCTACTGAGCAGCAGTGCTGGTCTGCTAAAGACCACTCAGACATGCAAAAGCATCTGACAAGGCTGTGACCTGGTCCTTTAAATCAGAAGGCAGGGGAATTCATTCAATGTTAAGTTCCATGGCACAATAATACTGCATTCATGCATAAATAGTCTCAGTTACGCAGTTGCTAAAAAAGCAGCTTCAGTCCTCAGTCAACAACATTTGCTTGGGAAATACCCCATCAGAGAAGCGATGCATGCTTTAAAACATCTTTTATTTTCTTCCTGCCTTCCTCCTGTTTCTGTGTTACCCAGCCTGTGCTGGCACCACGTGAGGCTTTTGCCTATGCCCAGTGGCCTGGCTGAGCTGCAGGCTGTGTCATTTGAGAAGACACAACTCTCCTCAGAAGACACCTGCAGTACCTTTTATTTTTTTAATTAAAAACAGCTTTTTCCAAACATTTACAAGGTTTTTTTGATCTTGCCACAGACACAGAGCACCTGGTTCCCAGCACTGGCTTTTTGTACTTGCATGCTAATAATTGTCACCTACCATAAGAGATGTCCCTGCCCCGCTTTGCTTTTGCAGCTGGCTCTGTAGCAGCCTAATTCTGACAAAAATGCTAACCTTCCCCCTTTTCTGCTCCACCTTTCGTGTACTGCTGAAGTTTTTAACACAAAAGTGCCACTCTTTTGTGATTGCCCTGGATTTCCCTTGGTCTTTTAACATAATCCTTTGTAATCAGTCAGTAGATGTTCTAAATTATGGGCATATATTTTGTTGATGTTACTGTTTTCATTCAACTGAATATAATCCAGTTGAGTGTAGCAACTGGGGTATAAATCCTTTGGATTACTCAGCAACACCACATGGGATCTCCAGGTCTGGCGAGAGAAACAGAGGCTGAGGGATGGACAGACGCAGCACAGGCCCTGCGAGGTGTTTGCTCACATAAAGAGGGATTTGTTAGGCGCTGCACCGAGTCCTGCATCCCATACGCCAAACTGCTCCTATAATTTGTCTCCTGCTGTACACTGCGATACCTTTTCGAGATCCCTGAAGTGTGTGTGTGCCTCCTTGGCGTGCTCCCAGTTGTTTTCAAGGACCTGCTTTTAAGATAAAATCACACCTGCAAAGCTCTAACCTTGACAAAAACTCCATATTGCTCTTTTTGAAAAGTGAGGCTCTCATGATGAGCTTCTGCATTTTCCATTATGAAAGACTTTCCAAAAGATTTTTTGAATGATTTCTTGATAGCTGGCAATCTCCTGAATCATTTCTTATACAGAAATTGTTCTTAAAGGTGTTTTGTTCCGGTCATAACTGCCACCAAGCTTGGCTTGTCACAATTACCAGCCTATAACTGGAGAGCAGTGGAGTCTATAGGACTGGCCTGAGGGGCTGGCATTGCATTTCTTGCTCGGAAATGGTGGGCAGGTCACCTCCTTTTTCTGTGCCTCTCTATTTTCCTGCCTGCCTTTGTGTCTTTTGTCTATTCCTTTGGGGTCCGATAGTCTTTGAGCTTGAACAATGTGTCTGATCGACAGCAGGCCCTCTGAGCTCTGTTTTAATCCAATGATAAATAGTTAATTTTGGAGGTTTAGGTTGACAGCAAGCCACCTTGGAGTGTCACACTGTGAGACTTTCGTTTCCTTCTATAATCAGATAAGGAACAGATATTTCCTGTAAATCCTCCCCTAGTGTTCAAGCCATACCATTAGAGCATTAAGTCAGATACATGACACCCAATTTCAGAGTAATTCCTGAGCAAAAAGCACATTATATTTTTTTAATGGGCTTCCTAGGACTTATTTTGTTTCTTCCTGATGAATATGAATTCCAGCAAGTTCATCTGAATTCTGACCTTCAAATACACAAATGCTTTTTTAGAGAAAGATTATGGTCTTTGTAATTATTGAGTCTGTGTGAATGTCTTCCTCTCTTCCCTAAAAATCCCCTTAGAGTGCAAGAATCGAACTGTTGTAGGTGTTCCTAAAATTCCTCTCTGTACTTATGATGAACTACTTGCATCTTGTAGAAATACTGTTCATGTCAGCCAGACCACTGCTGACCTTTTCTTTCCAAATGGCTTTATTTGGATTGTATGCTGCATACAATATAGTCACTTCTCTTTATTTCCTTTTCTTCTGATTGCCAAGTAACGTCAGGAAGATCGGAGAAACTCCTTGTAATGTACTGTGTGGTTTGCTATAACAGTCTTTCACAAGCACCTTGGTTGAATAAATACCCATTGAATAACTGGAGAAGATATTCGTATTCTTTTTATTTTGATTTATGTTCTATCTTCCTATCTCTGCATCTTCAAGAGTAATTGCCAGTTTTCACCTCCTACAGAGAAAATATAATAGAGCTGAAGAATAAGTAAAATGTGCTCTGTTTCATTCTCTTCTGTTTGTAAGGGAGCCTTTATATTCTTACGCTTTCATACACTAACAATTTGCAAACTGAAAATCATAACCTCATTCTCAGCTGGACTTGCTGTAAAAAGCTACTCGTATGCTTCCTGGGTTTCATTTCCTCGTGAAGCTTGCCAACTGGATACCTGTACATATGGCCCATTCCCTTTATGAAATAAGTCAGTCCAACTCCATTGTAGTAAAGGTATCCCAAATGAATATGAAGGTTGGAGCCAGTATGCTCCCTATTATAGACATCATATTCTCATGCACCGCTGATCTGATAGCAGCCAGAGTATATGTCATGCATTTTAATGATCCTGCCAGTACAGCATCTCTCAGAGGATTACTGCATGCTCTCCTCGTGATGGGTGGCAAGTTCCTTTCTGTCATCTGATACGGGATGCTGTTAGGGGTGACTGCAGCGTGAAATATCTCTGCATGTTGGTAAAATACTGCATTGTATTTGAGAACACTCTTGAAGCTGTGGCTGTCATTGCTCTGCAGGGACCTTTTCTTAATCTGAACAATAATAAGGTCAATTTGGTGCAGCATGATTTTTCCATCAATTACTTCAGTCATAGTTCTAACAAGCCGTATATAATCATGTATGTTTAACCTGCAGGTTACATGGCCTTGCTAGTTCTGTGACCTACAGATCATAGAGCTGATAATCTCTTATTTTGTAAGCAAAAAATGTAGTAGAGATTTTGAGTGGAATTGTCCTGTCGGTCACACATTCAGGCTCCTACCTAGCTAGTAACTAAACCACAGAAAATGCAATTTTCACCCAAGCCACCATGCCTTGGTCTCCTTTCTGTCTCTTGTTACCTGACCCCTCAAGGAAATGAAACCAGAAGTGCACTTTGCTTGTGAGTGCTCTTGGGCCTTTCCTTTCCATATTAAGCAAAAAACAGGTCCAGGTGAGCTGATGCTCTGCTCACAATAGGTTTGTTCCCAACTTTCTCCTTTCCCACAGTCATGAACACTGGCAGATCTCACTGCATGCTTCTGGGTGTCTCACTTGCTACAGCCATCTGCAGAGAACAAGTCATGCAAGCTCCTCTCTCCCTGCCTCCCGTGTCTGTGAGGAAACCTGGACTTCTGGGTTTAAGGTGGAGGAATTCTGCCACATTGGCTGCCATACCAGTTATCCTCTTTGGTATTCAGACGGACGGTAGAAGGTGTCACTCAAGTTGCTTCTTGGGAGAAAGCTTCCTTAAGAAGACTCTTTCCCAGAAACTGCAACTTCTCTGCATAGCTGTATACCTGTGTCTTACTTATTAGGAGATCTGGAAAGGGACCCCTTTCAATAGGAAATACCTTTTCAAAATTTAAGTAACAGAAATTCTACTTTCCTAGATAATATGAAGTTTTAGCCTATTTATTTTGAATGAAAATTAAGCAGTCATTAGGGGCAAAAACAAATAAACAAACAAAAAAGAGATCCAGAAGCAGATTAATCCAAAAAGTCTCTTATTTGATACTCCTAAGGCAGATTGAATGAATGTTTCACTTTCTGCTAAGTGTTACAGTGCAAATAGTTATTAATATAAATGAACCTGCACAAGGTAGATCAGTAAATGTACCACAGTGGGATGAGAATCTGCAGTGCAACTTTTGCAGGTTCTTCTGCGTTTGAGCTTAGTTCAATTATCTGTAGCACCATGATACACCGGGCTTTGGCTTGGAACAGTGAGAAGTAAGAGCTGTGATGGAGGGGAAAAAAGTTCACATGCTAGGAAGTGTTTTCAAAGCTATTGGTGCATTTGGTTTGGATTTATAAATTATTTTTAGGGGAAAACAGAGTTACACAATTATCATCTGAAAATAGCAACTTTTCTCATAACAAAATGGCATGTTATGTGAACCTGCAATAATTCTGAATCCTTTTATGAATACTATCGGGGGAAAAAATAGTCAGAAAATTACTATTCTACTTGAAATTCACTGTTTCTGAACATCCTAAAAATCTTAAGGATCTCACTTATGGCCGCAATCAGTGCTGCTTAAGCAGGAGATTCCTCTCCAGATTATCCAGTGTTTATACACCTTCATTTGGATCTGTTCATGTTTCAAATTTATGAAGTCTACATATGTCATCGTGAGTTGCAAAAACCTCATTCACAGAGAACTGAGACCACAGCTTCTAATAATTTTTCTGGCACCATTTTTATCTTTATTGAGAAAATAATTAAAATTCAGCCATTTATACTACCGAACTGTCCTTTTTTTGCAATGTGCAGCTGTAGTTTTAATCAGTACATGCCTTAACTATCTTAGGAGGAATTCATTATCTCTGTTGGCACAGCATAGTGTACTTTCCCCTTCCACTTGAAATATGTTTCTTGCTATTTGCAGGACGAAATTTGAAAAACTTTAATTATACAATGAAAAAGAAAAGGTCATAAGCCAGAAGGCAAAAAAAAATCTCAACTCTTGCAAATTGATGTTGAAAGTTACTTTGAGTGGTTGAGGTTGGCCATGATGTTGCGAGTGCTTACACTGAGGACAGGTTACTGTCCTGCTTCTGTGCTGTGTTGCCATGTCATGTCACTGCCTAATTTGACACTGATGAGGTGTTAGTTAAATTATCTGAGTTTTAACTTTCAGATCAGGGGCATTTGAGCGAAACTGTCCCGCCAGCTCAGCGACCTCTCAAAATTCCTTAAGTTGTTATAGCGGGGCTAAAATAGAGACTTGATTCAAGACTGCTGAGCACACGCAGGCTGGTACATTGAACCTACTTGCTGCTTCACGTAATCCCAAATCAGCAAAACACACACCCAGAATGAGTAATAAAACCTATGCTCAACACAGGCACTAATACAAGGAGATATAAACATCATTACAAGGTCAATGTAGCTAAATTGGCATCCTCACTGTATTATAAGAAAGTAATGAGAAACACCTTCAACCTCAAAGAGAAGTCAATAGAAAATCAACAAATGGCTGCTGCAGACATCCTTCTTCTAGCAGGAACCAGGGACAACACACAGATGCTGTGGAATAACACAAATACACACACAGAGGCATACACAACCTTTAAGAAAAGGACAGACAAATTCCAGTAAGCAGCAAAAACACCCACTGCTGTTATTTTATGAATAGATGGTAAATTTGCCTTCTGCATGTTGGTGAAATAATGAAAAAATCCCAGGATTTTGAAGGCATAAAATTGCAGACAATTTGTGTTTATAGCTGTAGACGGCCACACAAGTGAAACTAAATTGAGTGCCGGATGGAGCTAAGGGGAGAGGGAATCAGAAATGCAAGTGAAAGATAAGGTTATAGAAATTTCTGTCTCCAAAGCTAATCAGAACTAAGTATCCTATTGCCAGCAGCATGGTGAATGTTTCAGATAACAGATAATGATGGAAATTATGTAGGATAATTATGTCACAAAGAACAGCAAAGGTTGTACGTGCTGACTCAGAAAATTGGCACCTACTTCCTCCCTTTGTCACCCCAGAGTGGGGTACCTACTGCCATGTGTAATGCATAATGTTACCCTATTGGGAAAAAAAATGGCTTGATGATTAACTGTGTGTAATACCTAACATCTGACATAGTATTCAAAATGTAATTGTTCTAATTTGCAATTGTAAATCTCCTGTTATCAATTAATTTACATTGTACAAGTAACCATCTGATTATCTTTGTGCATTGCTGTATTTACACTGCAATTTAATTGCAAGTAATTAGCATGTAATTGCACATAGTTATTTATACCTTGTAAAGAAAGTGATGTATTTATATGTAGTTAAAATAATTGCAGTTGGGAGCATTTTCTGCAAAACTTTTGACTTTCTTTTTTTTTTTTCTTTTTCAATGAATCTAGCAGTTTCTATGGCCAAAATTCCACTTGTCTATACAAAGTTGGGTCTCCTTTGGGTGGGTTAGGTTAGCTTTCTGCAAGCTGAGGCATGCTGAATTGCATTTGGCTTTTGGCCTGTATTCATTTTCCATTTTAAAGTATTTTCTCTATCTCCCAATACTAACCTGCCCCTCCTTCTTGAAAAGGGAATTTGTAATAGGAGAGAGTGTTGGGTCTCTAGAACAGAAATCCCATGAGGAAGCAGTGAGACAGTGACCTCCGTTCCTGGCATGGACGAGTGCCTTCCATGTAGCAGCTATAACAAAAAATATTACCCTATTACAGTAATACCTACTAAAGGTATACTTTATGACCGGCATCAAGGGCAATGGTGGTTTTCACGTCCAGTACTTGTGATGGTAATTTTAATCCCCTTGCTGCTTTCCTCACTCCCTCACTCCTCCGTCACCCCACTTAGAGTCCCTCTGATGTCAGACTTCACAGCCACAGCCCATTCCTGCCATCACATCCTCCAGCCTACAGTAACTGTCCTTTAAAAGAAATACAGTGTTTTCTGAGAATTACTGTAACAGAGGATCTCTGTTACAGGGGCTTTTGTCCCCCTGGCACGTAATGGAAGGGAAACCTTGGGTCTTTAACAACTCTGGGAAAAGTCTTTTCTTCGTTATGCATCCAGCAAGTAGTCTGCTGAGAAGGGTTTTGGTGGACAAAGGAGACACCTGACACTGCTGCAAAGGCCCCATGCTGCTGCTCGCTCAAGGCCAGTTCATCAGCGTTTGTGTTTCTCTAATCTGAAGATCTGGGAGAATATCTGGGATTCACAAAGAAGCATTGAGTGGCACGAAGCACAGTGTTATCTGGTGGGATAGTCTGTCTGCTCTTGGGCAGGAGCTGCTGGGTACCTTGGTAATGAAGGGCTTTTCTCTGCTTTGCGGGTTAGACCCCCAGGTTTCATAAAGGCTCTTAGGTATGCTCAAGGGACAGTGTCTTTTCACTTCTCACTGCTGCTTCTGCATTTAACAAAATAGCTCCCAGCCATGTCACTGTCAGATTTACATTGTCTGGCAACATTATGCCATAGCAGTCACCTCATTGCTGAGGCTGACAGGAAATCCAAGACATGCCTCTCCTGTTCTGCTGAAGTGAATGGTAGGTGGCATTGAAGCCACATTTAAACTCCAGTCTTGTTCCTCATGTAGGATTTCCCCAACCCAGCATTTCCACACAGGTCCAGTGGTAGGACTAATGCTGGTTAATGGTAACGCGCTGTGCACCCACCAGGCAGGGCTCTCAGCCACCCACCCCTCATCTGCAGAACAGGTTTGCCCACAAGCTGGCCTTCCTGTGCCAGCTGAGTGCAATTGGGAGCATGAGGGTACACCTGAAGCGGAAAGGGATTAGACTGAGAGCCTCAGGAGCTTATTAAAGAAGGTGGCATGCAGAGAGCAACTAGCTCTACTTGGGAGGGGAGGGTGGGCTGCTGGTGCCGTGCTGAAGAGTAAAGCAAGGAGAGGCTCCCCAGGACTCATCCTTGGTGAGTTGTCTCTTGGGGTGACACTGTGGGTCTGGCCACCATGCCTGGGGAAGGTATTTGCTGGCAAAAGCCTTGTGGGAGCTGTAGAGGACAGTGGAGTAAGACTTTTGCTTGAAGGCAGTGTCTTTCTAAGGATTATGTGCAGGATTTGGTACATTGCTCTGCTCAAAAAGCAAGGTTTGGCTCTGTGTTTATTTATGCCTGTATCGAGTTCTTTTTCTCTAAGCTTTTCTGTATTTATTTTCTTTACCCTCGTATATCCTATGCAGCTCCCCTAGTAAAACTAATGCTGTTATGTAGATAATATTTTGGCTTCTAGAAGATGTGAGCACATACTTAGAGTTAATTACTGACTCGCTGTTTAGTGTCCTGCAAATGTGCTATCTTCATTCTTATATAAGAAACATAAGCCCTGGTATGTGTGCTGGAGGGCTGATGTGAAGACAAGAATTAACAAACATCAGGTGCTGAGAGGTCTGCAGGTGTTTTGGCAGCAGTAGTTACCATTATGTCAGCTGGAGAAGCTTTGTCGCTAATGAGACTCGTGTGAAACATTTAGTGTGTACTTGACCTCTGGAAGGTGGTCTGTAATATCTACTGTTTTTCTCATGGAACTAAATAAGGATCAATAGAATTAATTTATATTCAGAAACATCTAGTAGCTGGGCTCTCACTCATTTGGGTCTGCTTTAACAGTGTACTTGATACTTCTTTGCATGATCACATTGCAAGCCATATGCAACATATAGTGGTCAGTTCAGGTCTAAAGGTGGTCAAAACCTTAGAGAACGATTTAGTTAATTCCTGCTCAAACTATATGAAAGTACTGTGAGATGACTATTTCCTGTATTTGAGCTGTAGTAGCAGTAGATAGAGAATTTACTCTGCAACATAGTTTTGTGTTCTTTATTGGATCTTTTGCACTGGAGGCTTCTGCACTGTTCCTGTCTCTTCACTCCATTTGCTTGTTCACTCCTATTTTTACATATATATATTTTTAAACACTTTAATAAGTGTCTGAAAGGAATACTGAAAAGGAATAGGAACAGCTTATCTAGAAAATAATCTGCTAGATAAGTGTTTTTATTTTTCTGCGCATCTTTCTTGAAGTAGCAACTTCCTTTTAGGTACTTGGCCAATTTCTTTGTGACTTTATCAGTGGCTTGGAGCTATGGGGATAAGTGGCCAGGAGTTATTGCCAAAAACTTGGTGGGGGGGGAAGCCATGCTCATAGCTTCTACTTGAGAGCCTAATGCTAATCATAAGCTGCTTAGCCTTTGAAGATTAATACCCTTAATGCTGTACAGATACTCTAAAGTTCATGTTTTCAGTGCTCATACAAGAATGAGTAAATAACACAAGTTATGGCTTCTGTAGGGGGAGAATTGGTTTTGGTCATCAAAATATGCATAAAATAACTAAGAAAGCTAGGTGAAACTTAGGCAGCTGTGGTGTATAATTGCAAACAGCATATATGTGGCTTAGTCCCTGAGCAGCTTTACCCTATGGAAATACTGGTTAAGGCATAGGTTTCAGTGTATTAGTGAGTTTATGACCTGTATAAAAATGTCAAGTCAAACAGCTGCCTACTAAATTATTCAGTGTATTGATAGTATAATGACTTTGAAGATAGAGATATTGGGCTTAACTCTTTCAAGAGGAGTGGGGAGGGGAAGTGAATCACACTACACTTGATTCCAGCTAGCTTGTAGCAAGATCTGTAATGTTACATGCCATCTGTGAGCAGCAGATACAAGGAGAATTAAGAGAGGTAGGATTGATTTTGAAAGTGGTGTGAATTTAAAGTTAGATGCATTTTTGGTAGAACTGGCTGGAAAACCAGAAACCCGGAAAAATGGGTTTGCTTGATAAATCTTTAAACTTTTTATTAAAAAAAAAAAATCAAAAAGCATAATAACCTTTTTTTGGGGGTGGTGGGGGGAGTGTATTTGACAAAAGTAGAACTTCTGTTAAAAGTCCAGTACTCCTTAAAATAACAGTAGAAAAAATGAGTAGCCTTAGTTTAATTTCTCACAAACATTTGGTAGCCAACTTGATTGCAGTAAGAGTGACTTCAGAGAAAAAGCTGGAGTCTGATTCATGCAGATGCAGCAAAACTGCTTTGTTACTTGCTTACCTCAAAGCTCTGCTTGACCCAAGGCTTTTTTGTTAAGTACATTGTTTTAAAAAATAACCATAATGCATGCACAAAGGAATAAAATGTCAGTTTTGTTAAAACTTTGATTCCTGAAAGTTTCAAGTGTGAAGAACTTGTCCTGGACAGGGCTAAATTTCTCAGTATTTCATGTGGTATATAGAAAAAAAAAATCAAATATATTTATACCATTTTACAATATATACAAAATATATTTTTACCATCCTACAGAGTCCACATTTTTATGATGAATATTTACTTATAAGATTAATATAACATACATGTATATGTAGATACTTGTCCATAGCAGCTAAAATAAAATATGTTGACATTTAGGTTGTACAGGTATGCACATCCCTACTGATTTTCAGATTTTTCTATGTTATGGGAAAGTTGATGCTCTCGTTTTTTCCTTCAGAAAATATTTTACATCAGTCATGGTACAGCAGCAATAACAAATCCGTTTTTAGTAATAATGTGTTTGGTGAAACAATGTAATTAACCAACTGGCTATTTTGCTGGTGGAGCTGCAGTTGAGGAAGTGGATCTACTGAGAGATCAAATCCTGCTCTGAACTCTTCGTGCCTCCCCAGCCCTGGCCAGGGGCTGCCCTGCCGACCTTGCTGGTGGCAGCTGTAGGAGACCCTGTGCTGCCTCCTGCTGTCTGCACCACGGGTGTGCCGGAGTGCAGTATGCGAATGTGGAAAAGTTCCTTCATCTTAAAAGGTTTCAAGCTCCATAAAGGTGAAATGGAAAACAAGTGCTCAGGTTTCCAAAGTAACAGCAAAACTTGTCTGTTGTTTCTTCTGAGCTCTGCTTGTCCATCTTGGTGCCTTGGCCAAGTGTCAACATCGGCACTTCTGTTAACACAAGCCATGCTGTGGTGATGTTTCTACTCATCTGTAGGGGGTAGTGGCTTCCTCCTGCTTCTTAGAAAGAAGTTGCAAGTTTGTACTTTTTTCCCCTAAAACACTGCTGTTTTAAAAGTTCGTTTTTTATTTAGGACCAATCATCCTTTTTTTAGTTTCCTTTTTTGAGATCCTGGATGCTTTTCCCTTACCAATAGACCTCTAATGTAACTCTCATGGTCAGCAGAGATCCCCAGAACATAAGATCAGTGGGATCAAAATCCAATCTAGTGCTGCTTTACTGTGCTCAGGATCAGGCTTGCTCTTCTAGGTGGTCTGCCTACACTGTTGTAATTCTGATTGGCTGAGTCTTTTTATCCTAGTTCACGGGATTTGCTGTTGCAGAGTTTCAGTTTTGACCTTCATGAACAGGATTTTGTCTTCTCCAGTAGGGTTACTCGTGATACTTGAGCAGGTCTCTCTGTGACTTCCAGCTCCGCCTCTTTGATCTCCTGCCTCTACCCTGTGGGCTGCATCAGCTTAAGAGACAGTCACCCCATCAAAATGAAGCTGCTGGGAGTATTAGCCTTTGAAAAGCAAGTCACTGTTAATGTGCTCTTCTTACTGAAGTACGGCCTTAGCTCTTGCTTGAGTTTGTGTCAGGTGCCAAAGGATCAAGGCAGAAGTACCTGTTACTAAGAACAGAAAAGAACTGCACAGCAGTGAAAAATGCTGTGCTTTATATTCACTGCTGTTTAAAATGGTGCTCTTACCAAAATGATTGAGGAACTTCTCAGCCTTCTTTCCACCTGTGCCAGCTTTAGTGCCTGTTGAAGGAGATGATATGCTTGGCTTATGTGATGTGGACCACTGAGTGCATAAACGAACCTGGTCTGCTGCTTATAACACCAATTTGCGTATAAAAATGTAGTATGAGGGCATGACCGTGCTCCACTAGGTCAGCAATGACACAATCTTCTCCTGACAGGCTAGTTTCTATGGCTAAGTTCATTAATACTCTTAGATGACCCAGGTGTAGGGTACATGCTATTTTCCTGTCTTGCACATCTATTAATGTAGTCAAACTAATTGCCTGATTAAACTGAACAGAGCTTAGTAGTGGAGAGGGTATCATGGCAAAATAGGTGAATCAGAATTAGGATGAAATTGCTGAAGTGGTAAGTTTGCAGCAGTAGACTACAATGTATGGAAGGAGAGTAATTTATAGATATATTAAAAAAAGGGATTTTTGGCAAATCCTAAGCTTATTTCCTTTTTCCTAATTTTCCCTGAAAATAATACCATTTGTTCGTGCTGCTGCTGCAATAATTGAAGTGGATGGAAGAAGACGAAGAAGAAAGCTACCCATATAAATTACTACTTGAGACCTGGTCTGTTTTGACAGATGTCAAGGCTGTGTATCTTAGCTTGTTCTACTGTTTGTATGAAAAGGGCTTGGTATCACTAGGACGCAGACTAATAGCTTTCTGTGCTTCTGAATGTGGATAGATTACATTGCAACAGATTTCTTCCCATATTCATAACCTAGTGACTCTTAGAGAATAAATTGATAAAATATTCCCTAGTTCTTTTGTGTGGTGTTGCTGCAGGAGTGGGAATTTAAAGGGGAAGAGAGCCTGCCTGCTGGAAGGAAAAACCTTATTGTTCCTCATTGCTTCCACTTAGTTTTAGAAATCAAGTTATCAAATTAGTTTAAAGGAAATTATTTGCTACCATATGTTAAACTCTTTTCTGATTTTTACAGTTAGTATTTAGTGTGCTTGTTGCAAGTGATACATCTATGAGGCTTTCACTTGCATCTCTTGCTCCAAAATATTTGTCTTGCTTATTTTTCAGAAATTGCCTATTTTTATACCTTTTCCAAAGAAAGGTGCAAGTTGTGCATTAAACATGGATTTTCTCCGTCTCTGCACTTCTAACTTTGTTGATTGCTTTCAGTTGTCACGGACAGGGGACAGTGATCTCTGCCACGTGTATGGCATGTACTCATTCAGCTCATTTCAGATATGGAAGTTTTTGTTCAGTTACTTGCACCAGCCTTTGTTTTTTTCCTACTCTTCGATTTTTAGTTTGTACTTGCCTTTCTTTGCTATCTGCTGCTTCAAAATACTGAAATGTCTGGATGCATCAATTAGCTTCATTCTATAAATGATAATTTACAAGGAACTTAAAATGTAATCTTTAGTTTTCTAAGATCAGTTCTCCATTATTCTTCAGTATTTCATGAATCTTTTGGAAGAAAGCTGTGACTGAGATATAATTTTATAACATGGATTTCTGATTAGTGATGGAATTGCACTGAACAAGAAATCCTGAATGCTGTTTCCTGGGAAGGGAGATTTGTTATACCTTAGTCACTAATGATATTGTTCTGCATTTTGGAAATTTGTGAGGCTTTTTCTGTTGTTGTGTACCATCAATTTTATTACTGTTTATTTGCTTTTCTTGCTCTCCACTGCTTAGAGCAGACAATTTAGTAAAATATATACATATTTTGATAGTTCTCTGCTGTCTGTTAATACTGCGAATGATTGATAGTTCATGTATGTTTCTTACTTTCCAAACGCTGTATATAAACACCTTTTTAGCTGACTTTTAAGGCCAAAGTGGCTTTTGTGGGCACTGTTGCTAGCTGTCCCTAGTGGCATCCAGGATTTGCTAAACTGATTGTCTTAAAGATTGATTTATGCAGTAGTTCTATATATAATTCAGTGTTTTTAGAAACAGGAGTTTTTTCCTCAAGATAGGAGCATTTCCTCAGATGCCCACTGCATTTCTGCTGAGAGCCACTTCTCAAGTAAGGCTCTTGCTCCTCTTGCTTCTTCCTTCTGGCATGTCAGTCTCCAAGAGGAGGAATAGCATATGCCTCCACTGCTTTAGAGGCATAATAAATGGATGTACAACAATGCATGATCTATTGAAGCTACAAGTCCACCCCACTGTTTCCTAAGACTTCACTGAGAGCAATTGGTTAAAAAAAAAAAAATTGGTGACTTGTGATGTTGAGGCATCCTTGAGATGAGCAGGTTCAGCCAGGCTGCATGTATCCTCCATGAAAGACACCACAGTTCTAGGGTGTGGTGGCAACTTGCAAAGCTGATGGGGGCTTCCGAGTCCGATGTTGCAGGCTTGATGTTTTTTATAGGCAACAGTCATGTCTTCTGTTCATCTATCCTTGGTCCATGTTAGTTAAATAAAGCAATATGAAGTCAACTATCTTGTTCTTACTGTTCCTATTTATTATATGAGAATGGGGGCTACGTACCAGGAGATGTGTATTTTATGTGGCTCGTGTGGATATGTTTAACTTCAAAGTCCTGTGTGACTTCATGTATCTATGCACTGTGACCTCATTATGTAACTTGGCAATTTGTATAAGAAACAAACTTAGAAAGCAAAAGACCTTGTTTTTTGAGAACATGGTGCTGAGGGAGTACGTAGGTGATCTGAAATGTCTTCTAACAAACAAATTAAAAAGGAAAACAATTTAATGGTGATGAGCTGTAGCTCCAGCAAGGACAGACTGGGTGTGCGTCCATTTTATCTTGTTGCAGAAGATTATTCCTCAACACACAAGGTCATAAAATCTCACTGCTGGAATATTAGAGGATAATCTTGCTAAAAGTTTAAAATGTTTTACTAGCTGCAAATATTTAAGACCTTCATTTACAGCAATCAGGGGACTATGTGAATACATACCTTAGCTTGCAAATAAACACTAAACTGTCACCTCAGATAAAGAGAGTGGTAAAACATGCAAAGTAGAAATCAACAATCAAGGCTGCTAATTATTACAGCTTGTATAGGTATTAATTGCTCAGTGCCTGATGTTTTTTTGGTCACTGACCTTTCTTGTTTGGTATTTTGTAATTGGTTACAAGTGATTAGAGATTTTTCCTGATCAGACTTATGATCTTGTCTTTTGGCATTTCAATTCCAGTAAAAAAGATTTAATATAACAGTGATAGGGGCAAGAAATGAAGGGGAACTAATGGTCCACTCCCTTCTGTGGGAGGTATAGCCTGTTAACTTGAGCTTGCTCTTTCATGCAAAGAACCACTCAGATATGACATTGAACATTACCCTTTCTGCTGTGTCCTTCAGCTGATGTGGGCATTTTCCAGGTGCAGCTGCACAAGTCACCAAATGGAAATTGGAAAAGAAAGTGTAGAAATACAAAAGCATCAGAAGATCCCATCTGTTTTTGTAAAGCTGCAAGGACTGGCTTTGGTGTTTCAGAAACTATTGGTTTAGGTCTGGGATGGAGCTGATCTTTCAAAGTCACTGGGAAGTGGAGTGACTCATGGGCTGGTGGTGGTGTGGAGAGCTCGTGCCACCTCCATTCCCTCAGGAGAAACATCAGGGCAAAAGCTTAAACTTGGTTCTTGTACAGCATTAGAGCTATTGCATGGGCTCTTAACATCTTGTTAAAAATCAAGACTGTAAACCTGTGGTTTACAATGGTGATGAATAAAACATGGTTGTTAGCAAGGAGTTGGTACAACCCACCCCCTTCTGTTGCTTGGAAAACAAGCTGTAGAGGACTGCAAAGGTGAAGCTATATATCTTGGTAATGAGAAATCACGTGCAAAAGAACTGACTGTATCCACAGTGAATTTTCCCTTTGTCATCAAAGCCTGACATGTTCTGTTTAATAACCTTCAGTAAGTGGCTCTGTTGATGTACTGTACACAAATGAGCAAAGTATCTCTTAATCAGCAGTTCGGACAATGCAAAACAGGTTCATGCATTTCATTACTTTGCATTTAAGTAGAAAGGTGGTGAATCATTCTAAATGCGGACTCCTGTAGTTATCCTGGGCTTTTTACTGATATATGTTGACTAGTCAGTTGTATCTCTACACGGAAAAATAGCTTTGGAAGAGCATCTTTACATACATGTGCCTCTTCTGTGTACAGTCAGTAAGCAGTGTATTCTGAGCCTATTCTGATGGAGCAGGGAGGCCTGTTTTAAGTAACAGACCTTTTCAAGGGTTATACAGCTTAGAGATCAATTTATGAACCAGCTGGTGAGTCATTTTGAGATTTCTTTGACAATCTCTGAAGAATTCTGTGTAAAGATTATTTTATTATCAATATGCAGTCATGCAGGTCAATGTTCTTTTCATTTGTGAAGCAAATGGCATCAAACAAATTGCCTTAAAGCCTAGAAATCCCATGTAAATGTGTAATGCTCTTCTCCACTTGATGAGACCACTGTATTTTGCTACCTAAAAATAACACTTTGAAATATTTAATTTTCACTTTTTCTTGTAATAAACTACATGAGATCTCTATTTTGATGGCATTTTACTTTGAAGCTAAACCTATCAAACCCTGTGAGAGCTATGATGGTGATTAGGCTTTTTGATTTTTTTTCTGCATGAGATAGATTACACTTGAAAAATGCTTTTGGCTGATTTGCTAAACAACGTTTAAATGCACAGGAAATGTTTCTGCAACAAATGAATACTGTATTTATATTTCAGCTTCAGAAAACTCTTCTGTTTAGCTCCTGTCATCAATCTATTGTGTTAATAACAATGTTTGAATTCAGGAACAGGAGGCAAGCCAAGGATTCAAATGTTACTGAGGAAGGGCTGCACCTTGCATCAGCTGCAGCTGGTAGATGAGGCTGAATAAAGTGTGGTTTCCTGTTGTGCAAGATGTGCTCTAGCAGGGAAATGATGCGGCTGATGCCTGATACCCTCTTTGCTGGACCACTTGCTTTTCACCTATTGATGCAGCTAGTAAAATGGTGATACTTCTGAGTTAATGTCCTCTTTGTTCTTGAGAGGGCAGCTGAGCAAGGATTAGGGCAAAGATGGGTGTGTGGGCATGGGGATTGCTCTGATAAATGCCTTCCATGAGCAGGAGTAGGGAAAGCAATATAAGAAATTGCAATGAACATCTTTCTTCATGAAGGCTTGTAGGACTGCTGAAAATGAATATAAGCAAGAGGAAATTCAGAAGCACTTGGTTATTTATTAACCTGTATTAATAAGCCCGTAGGCTAGCAGGCTTGCAGTTCACACAATTCTTTAGCTTATTGTGAAGTAAAGAATATTGTGTTTATAGAAAGAATGAAAGCTTTGAAGGATGTCAATTTCATATTAGAAAATAGAAGCAGGGAAAGCTCTTAATATCTAGTGGATTTGGGGTAAAGACAGATCTGTAGTTGAAGAGTTTCTGGAGTGCTTAATTTGAGATTGGAATGAAGCAGAGACAGATGCAAAGTCTCATAGCTGCCAGATTTAAGCTTTATTTAAAAATAGTGAATTTGGAAGATGGGAAAACAGGACAAGACTAGGCAGTTGGCTTGGCAGGCAATGCAAAACAGTGCCAGAGTAGACTAGCTGAATAAACCCAGGCCCAGAATAGAGCTGAGGACAAAAAAAAAAAGAAAATCAGCAAATGAGTTGTATGCTTGAAGTGACCAAAGGAAAATTTTTTTTTGTGGATTCAGAGCCTGATGCATCAGTAACATTCTTACCATTGACCAGGGTTGATTATCTCCCATAGAAATATAACCCTTACTGTGTAGTCTTGTCTTCTGTAAGTACTCTGGGGACAGATACATTAGGAAAGTCAGTATTTGCATACTAAACTAATAAACTTCCAGGTGTGAAATACACCTCAGCTTTCTGTGGGATAGCTTCTTTCAGCTCAGTCTTCGTTAGTGTGTCAACATAAACTTGGAGTGTAATGTGAGGATTTCTGCTGGCAGTAGATGAGATCAGCTCTTCAGCCTCTCATCAGTTCTCCCTGTTGCCAGCTCCAAAAGAACTGTCTTTACCTGAAAAAGTAAAATTTTGGTGCAATTATACAGTATTCCTATGAAATGAAGTGGTGCCTCTATTTTTTTCTATCCTGAAGTGATTTTTTTCCTTGAAGTATATGCTGCTCTTTTACAGAAAATGAGGATCATGTAAAACTGACTTTCTTTTCAGGCTTTTTGGAAGTTGTAGCTTAGAGAACAACTGGAGTGGCGACTGGGGAGCCACATTAAAAAAGGGTTGTTGCTTTTCTCCTTTGGAGACAACTTCATATCTGCATTCTGAAGTTTCTTTCAAAGCCTTCTGTTGACAAGGGATGCAGAAAATACTGAAGCTGCTAAATCCATTTTTTAGCATGCTGCCTTCCATAGTGTCACCTAGGGGAGAGCACTGTTTGTTCCCCTGGTACCTGTTTCAGTCTGTTCTTAACCTGAATTGAAAGTGTGCATTTGAATTGATTGGAAGCTATGGCCAACCCTCCCCCAAGCTGTGGGAGGCTTTTTATTCGGTGAAATTGCCTGGGCACTGCTGAATGTTTGCTGGTAATGTAGTTTAAATGCTTTAGCTTTTCAAGCCTGGAAATCCAGGTTCAGTGCTGAGGATAAAGTACAATTACTTTAATCAGTCTCAAATGCATGACTACAAAGAGCAATGTTCAGCTTTTTGCAATTACGACGGAATGAAATACTGAAGTACTGAAAGTAAAACATTCTGAATTTGCCTATTCCCTATTTTTCAAGTCAATACCTCTTGGTCAGTGCAAAATGTTATAAGAAATTGTCTGTGAAAGCATTTCTGTTGTTGGAAGCTGCAAGTTTTGAAGGCTTTGAATATGTACATGCTGCTGGTTTGATCTTAATTACAAGTCATAATATAAATTTTGATTGGTGTCACCTGTTCATTCTACCCCATAGTTATTCAGTATCCAAACCACTCAGTGGGCATATAGAAGGTCGAATGTCCTGCTTGAGTGAATATCTAATGTGAGTGGCTCCAACAGAAGCAAGCAGCAATAGGCTTAGTCAGTGCATTTGCTGGGATGAGAAAAATGATTTGATCCAGAGTCTCCCACATGAGCACCAAAAAAAACCCCCCCTAGCTTAATTATGCATGCAAACATGACAGGGATTTAAAAAACACAAATGCAGTTCTGAGGGTCATGTGACAGGTGTTTTGCATGAAGCCTCTTCTGCTTTGGCTCAATGCCTTATATGCCCACATAAGCTAAGGGATACATTGGAGATGGATAGGCAAGTATAGAGAAGATTAGATTTTTTTTAAGTGAAAACTGGAGGGTTTTTCTTGTTTTCAGCAGCAAAGGATGGATTCTTATGTATCTAAAAATACATAATGATGTTGGTGTTGGAGCATTTCTTGTACAAATTGTTCTCCTAAACTTTGTGACTGAAGTGATAAGTTGAACAGTCACAGTAAATAGAGTAATATTTTGATTGGTGAGAAACCCTTCATTTCTTCTTGATGTCTAATTAGTGTAGCTCCGAATGTCAAATATTTATCCACTCTACCCGGCTTTGTGCCCTCTTCAGTGGGGCTCCATCTGGCTCTGCCTTCCTTGAAGCCTGTTGCTCTATGACCGTGCTTTCCCATACCCAATGCTGGTGCTGGATCCCACCTGCTGCTTATCAGGTCTCTGCTCAAACTGGAAGGGAGCTCTTCCCTCTGGCAAATCTGAGTAGCAACTAGTGCTTGCAACATTGGGTAGGCCCCTGGAGCCAGTGTGTAACTTCTTTCACTTTGTGAGTATAACTCTGAAGTGCAAGCTGAAAAATGTCACACCAAGTCCTCACTAAAAACTCCTAATTGCCTGCAAGTGGCATGTATTTGTTAAATGAACCCATAAAGTGCCTGTAGACTACCAGTGATATAATTCCTTAGCACAATCTCCAACAACAAAACTGGTAAGAGCATGTGGTGTAGAAGCCTTTTGTACTCTCAGGGACTTCAACAGCAACTCCATTACAGACCTCAACAAAAGCAGGGAGAGGTCCTCTACTGGCTATGAATTCAAGTTCTAATACAGCCTACAACCACTGAGTTAGAAAGTGGATGACCAACACTTATCTTTAGGCAAAACGTCAGACCTTTTTGTGCCTCTATCTGGGCTGTGTTAGTAGCACAAAAAAGCTTTAGTATTCTTGCTCCATTAGGATGCTCACGCAATTCTGGTTTCATAAGCATATCTTCTGACTCTGCTATATGTATATTTTCTCATAGCCAAGTACAGAACATGTGAACCAATATGGTAAAAATACGTACTGAAACAGTTTCCCATTGTTTTCTACTTCTCAGATTTTTAGTCATTTGGATTATCTAATGGTTGTACTGGAACTTCGTGGGAAATGGTTGTGCTTCAGCCCTTTCTCTGGGATTTAGGTTGGGCTGTCATCTGACATTTGCTCTTAGCAGAAATGGGTGAATAGCTGAGGATTTCTGCCACCTGTGGGAGACCAAGAGCATTTGTGTGGTTGGGAAAGATTGGGATTCACTGTAGGAGGCTTCAGCAGATTGAAAGTATATTGGCCCTTAGTGAGGGACAAGTTGGAAAAAACAAGATTCAGATAGCCCCAGGCAGAGCTGCTGAACCTGAGTGTCACGTGCAGTGTCTGCAGTGAGAGATGGCCTGCAGAACAGTCACTGCCGGGGGCTCCTGGAGAGGGACCTTGGTAAGCAGAGGGGAGCTGTGAGGCAAGCAGTGGAAACTTCCTGTAGACTACCCAACTACTTTACTTCTTTGTCTTGTGGTGTTTTGAAAATAGCAAACTAAAAATAGTCAAAATGTCCTCTTTCTTTGCAAAATTAGTTAACATGGATAACAATGAATGTAATGACTTACATAACTGACTTTCCATATGAACTCCTTCTTCCAGGTATTGGAAACTTGACTGAAGACTACATATCATGCACTGGAGAAGGTAACAATTCTTTAATACTAGTTTTGATTTGTTGACACTATTTTTTTATGGTCTTAAAGTAATTACATTAAATGTCTAGATCTTTTTGTATTTCATGCCTTAGACTAAAGAATGTCCCTGAGTTTCTCAAGACATTGACAATGGGTTTTGTTTAATTTTTAAAGTGACTGTTGGAAATCTGTTTAAATTCTTCAGGTTGTATATTGCATTTAGGCAATTTTATATTGGAAGGTTTATAGAAAACATGAAACAGCTTGCCTTCAGAAAACTATTTCTGTAAATGTGCCATTGTTTAAAACAATGTATATAGCTTAAAGAATGAACCCTTTACAAAAGGAGATTGATATCTTGGAGTGCTTTCTGCTTTGTCTTTGGTTTTTGAGATTTTTCAAATTTAGTGTTTAGTTAATCATTGAATGATTGACTCTACAGCTGAGTTATCAAAAGAAAACTATTTTGAAGCTCATATCTTAATAGTATCTCAGTTTGAAAGTCCAAAGGAATCAATATTGTTAGTTGAAGTGGATTTTTTCTTACATAATCTGAAGTACTCTTGTTTTCTCTGGAATAGTGTGAAGTATTAAACATAAATTTAAGTGTGGTAGCTTATGCTTTAGAGTCCATCCCTGCTCCAGTCGAGCAGAAGGCTGAGCTTTCTTTTGCATCCCTCCTGTGTTGCATTTGCCTTTCAAAGCTTGGCTTCCATGTGGCTGATCTCCACAGATAAAACTGCTGCCAAAGAAGAACATGTTTGAGGATGAATTATATTGTTGTCACCAAAGGAGAACAAAACCTTTCCAGAGCTTACAATGAAATATTTAAAAATGTGGTTTTCCTTCTTCGTTTTAGACATTATTGGTCTATCTGTTTGGAGAGGTTATGGATGTCTTATCAGAATAACTTCTTGATTCTTTCTCTTGGAGTAATTCAGATGCATCTCAGTGCTGGGTGTTTACAATGCAAACTGAACTACTGCTTTAGATGAAGTAAACTATTCTTATTCAGCACAGGCCTTAAACTTGCAAAGCTCTCTGTGTGAGATGTTCAAAGATGGTGATAAATTTTGTGATACCACTTTCTAGTGGTATGAAAGCAAAAGCTTATTAATATAAAAGATAACTTTGAATAATGGACTTCTCATACCTTTGGACAGTACTCCTAAATTAGTCTGAGCCCTTTTTCAAGTGAAATCTTGTTTAGTTTCCCCATAGTAAACAGGAGATACTGATACCCATTGCATTTGTAAGGTGTTTTCAATCTGCAGATGAAAAGTACTTCTGAAGAGTTAGGCAACCCTGATTAATTGAACCTGAATAAGAAGTGCAAGATCAGATCTAGGGATATTATTTTTAGGCTGCAGGCTTGTGTTCTGCATTCCAAATCCTTAAATGCCAGTTTGATAGTAAGTGTGAAGGACTGGAGCAGGCAGCTATATGCATACTAGTAATGGCTTGTGAATAATGTCACCACTACAGACAGGAATGGAAATTGCTTTCTGTTTACAGAACTTACTATTTTATAAACACTTATCAGCAAAATGTAATCAAACGTGTTAAATACCTCAATTCTTTGAAGTAACCTGTGTGGCATTTGTAGTGAAGTGGTATTAAAAAAAAAAGCTAAGTGAGGATAAATGGGGCTTTTGGCTAGCAGCGTACCTTGAGAACAGGCATGTTGTCTTCAAAGATCTAAGCAAAGCATTTTTTTTTTTTTTGGTGGGGGGGGGGGGGGGGTGGTACATGTTTCTACACTTGACTAAAGTACCTTTATGGGGAAAGGTAAATTCATGTTTTGTACACTTTTCAGTTCTAGGGAAGGGGAAGGTTTTCTAATCCATGCTCTTAAGCAGCATGTGGTCATTGCTAAGCCATAAGCAAGGCAAGGAGAAAGCCAAGGCTTTGCTCCTGGTCTGTATGGGAAATCAAAACTGAATGTTTACCTAAATGACTCAGTAAGTACAGATTTGAAAGAAAATGTTTGTGCATTTTAATAGTGTAATTATCAAATACTACTTTATTACCTGTCAACATAATTAAAACAGCTACAGGCAAATGGTTGTCTTAGAAAGCTTGTAGCATCTGTGCATTGTATTCAACAACCAGGCTTACAGTGTATTTTAATTAGAAATATTACCAGCAGACAGTCTACAGTTGTGCTGCAGAAACGTCCTTTTCTGTATAGGAGTACTGAATTTGCTGGGCAATAGCTCTAGGAAAGAAAATTATAATGGATGTGATTTCTGCCTTATAGTTTACATAGCAGTTAATTATGGCATGGTTTAAAACTGGAAGGTTTTTCTTCCAGTGGCATTCAGTACCAAAGTGGTAGTTTCCTGTTTGCATTGTGTGAATGTTTGTCTTGTAGCTGTTGGCTACTTGAATCTGAAGAACTGCTACTCATTCCAGTTGGAAACTTGTTCAACTGAAGGTACTATGGTTCAATGTGTAAGTGGATTTATCTCACTTTTAGATCGCTCCTTCAAAGATAGAAGTTGTCTGTTTTCCAGGCATCACTTTGCTTTTCAAGATCCTTTGGGAAAATAACTCCTCCTTCCTCAGGCTCCTTATTGCCACCAATACGGATGTGTGGCACCATGTCCTTTCTCTACTTCTCCCAACATCTGCAATGTCCTTTCCTCTTCTAGTTATCTCCTGGTTTCCTTCCAGCCCAGTTGCTTTTCTCTCTGTACCTTCTGTGCCTCTCTGCCAGCCCTCAACAATCCAGTTGGATTTCTGATGTCACTGTTACTCTTCTACATGGAAAGCCTGAACAGTTTAGAATGGAATCAATTGTTCTAAAGTAATTTGAAAAACTAAATTAGCAAAATTGCCATTTTATGGTGAATTTAGTGGTGTCTTAGAAGACAAGTCTCTGCTGGTCTCTGTGTCCATTGAAGTTGCACCTCAGTTCACTAATTATACAGCAGAATGAAATGACAACTTTTTGATACATTTTGCTTGAACCTGTTCCCTCTTTTTCTTTTGTAATAGTATTTAGGATGATTACTCATGATTTGCTTTTTCTTCATAAGAACATGATGAATACAAAAGCACCAACCAGATAATTGGAAAAAAACAACTCATAGTAAGGTTATGCTAAGACATAGGTGCCTGCCCAGGTCTGTCCCTTGCAAGCATGTTTTGAAAGAGCACCTCATTTCAGTGAGCTTTCTTTTACAGTTGTGCAAAACCTTAAGAGTATATTCTCTTTCAGAATACCTGAAGTGAAGATGTTATCTATGTTCCCTGAGTGGGTAAGTGGGGCTGAAAGTAATGCCAATTAAGATCTAGTAAGGCAGTGATGCCATTACTTAAGAAATTGGATACCAAGAATATTTCTGCATTAAGCAAGTCTACTCTTCTGCACTTGCTTGATATTGTAAAGATTATCATGCACTTACAAGAAGGTTAGCATATCATGAAGTTTAACATTCTGAAAATAGTACTGTTAAAGCCACTGTTGCTTGTGATTATGAATATTATGATAGCAGTGCTAAGTCTTGTGTTTGTGTACAAATGGCTATTTTCTAGCCTTTTCAAGGTTGCTAGCTTTTACAGTGTAGCTGATATTTAAGGATTTCAGGTTGCACTAGCTGTTGATTAAGGGGAAAAGTAGTTTTGGTAAAACCATTAAAAGTGGTTCTGTGGATTAGCATGGAATAATTTATCAGTCATTTTCCATGACTAAGCATATTTTGGACATGAGGGTCACTGAGGATTTGAGAAGCTGTGGATGCACCATTCGTGGAACTGCTCAATGAGGCTTTGGGCAACCTGATCAAGTCAGAAGTGTCCCTGCCTATGGCAGGGAGTTGGACCTGGGTGGTGTTTAATGTCCCTTCCAACCCAAACCATTCTATGATTCATTTTCTGAGACAACCATCCAACAGCCATTGTCTGTTTACAGGCAAAAACAATTGTTATGCTACTTTAAAAATGTTCATTGCTATAATAAAAAGTCCCCAAACTGAATAGGAAGCTTTAAGCCATTGCTAATGTAGGTCAAGATGCATCAACCTTGATTCAAAAGTATTACTGACTGATGGAGCTGCTAATGCTTCCACGCTGCTGCCTCTGGAAGAGGCAAGTCCTGGCAGTCCTTTTTCCCTATTTTGTCTTTTTTTGCCTATTAACTGAACTTTCTGCACCCTTTAGGTAGGTTAGGAACAAAAATAGACATTTGGCAGTTTTGCTGGAGTCCCCTGTAAATTGCAGAATAAATGTATTTTCCAGATATTTTGAAGAACATTTCAAAGATGGCTTATATTTATAGGCTGGTGTCACTGCTGCCTATCCTCTGGGTTTTAGTTTTCCTTTCTTCAGTCTCTTTTTAAAAGTCTGCAGTGTTGTAGTCAGGTTAGCTTAAGTATAGAGGAACAGTAGGCTGTGAGGACACTTCCTGAACTGCTAAAAGACTGAGCCTTCAAATGCATGCAAGAGTGGTCGAGTGAAAACAGAAGTATGTCTGAGACAACCTTTTTCTATTTAGTAAAAAAGGGAGAGTGCCTTAAACAACAGATACAGGTAGCTGCTGTCAGAAGCACTACTTAAAAGGAATGAGAAACTGTCTTAAGGAGGGATTAGTGTATTGAAAAATAAACTGCTGAATCACTGGAAGCAAGTAAGCAATGGAGTCTTAAAAGCACTGCAAAAAATAAAATGGCTGCTGTAATTCAATTAAAATCACAGTAGGATTTGTTCTTTGAAATGGTACATCTGTCATCCTGTATCTTCTGGTGGTTGATGCCTCAAGGGATACTTAAGTGAGTGTAGTACTCCTGAAAAGTGCTGGAATGACAGTTCTGGACATGACTCTCTGTTTATGCAGGCGTATGCATTTTCCCCAACAGACCTATTGAGTTTGGACTGCTGTGTGATCTTTGTGCATTTGGCATTTTTTAGGAGATTGTTAATATGAATCAAGTGTCAGTTGATCCTGCAAACAGGAAGAGGAACACAGTTTCTTGTGGATAAATAATTAACAAGATAATGTTGAAGATAGCTAGTTATATGATATTAATTTATCTTACAAATGCTGTGGATGTAGGCTGGAATTTTAAAAATCAAAGCTACTTTTTACCCCTTTCAAAATTTCCTTTTAGGAAGCATTTTAAGCTAGAAGGGTCTCACTTTGCTAGACTGCATGGGTTTAAAAGACAGAGAATAGTTCCTTGTAGGACCTGTGCCAGTTTTTGAAAATCACATCCTCCTCCTTGGGATTGAAGGACTATAAATTCATTCACTATTCTTATCCTGATAAGTAAATTTCAGACCCTCCATGTCTCTACACTCAATGTTTTGTAGTTAACAAGGGCAAGAAGCATTAGTAAGCTACAACACCCTTTTCAGAGGGTGAATTTCTTCAGCTCAAGTGGTTTGATCAGCATCCAGTGTCAAAATGAACACAAAAGCTTTCTCAGGTGTTAGAGGTCCGAATACAGCCATGCAGAAGACCTGTGGTGCAGCAAAGGTGAAAGCAGAATCTGTTTGGTTGAAGCAATGGCTGTTATAATCACAAATATGGGAAGTTATTCTCTCAGGCTTTTAATATAAGGGAGAGAGCAGTTGGAGGCAGTCTACTGGAAGGTATGTGGCACAGGAATGAAAGACTGAGAAGGTAAGCCATAGCTTTAGCAAGATGTCTGTAGTGATCCTTACCCACCTGTAATGCAATGATAACACACATGTGCAGTAAGCATTAAATAGGCTTGTAGAAAGGAGATTCGCTATCTTTCTTTTCAACCCAGCTTTCCCTAAATTTTGAGGTTGGTCTGGAAAGAAGGCTTGGCTTAAATGGAGAGGCAGGGAGATGTTTGCGGGGGAGGAGAATGGGGAGGGAAGGCATGGTGTGTACTCTGCTGTACAGATATGTCTGGGCACAGCAGCTTCATCCTGTGGAGTTTGTAATTCAAAATAGCCGTGCTTGTTGTCAATGCACTTGCATGTTGCTTGGAATGAGTAAGCAAGGCACATGAATTGTCTTGAAAAGCTTTTATTTTTGTACTTGATTTATTCAGCTTTCTGTGTAGCTGGCTGGTAATCTGACTGGAGAGACCTCCATCTGAGGAGACGTTTCAAAGAAGTAACTGTTTCAACCAGTTTCCTTTAAAATCAATGCTTTCTCTACCTCCTGTTAGCTTGTTGGCAGGGGGTTTGCAATGGTTGTCTTCCAGGATCCTGCTGTACGAGGGGAGGACAGCAGGACTTCTGGGATGCTTGGCATGAGAGCTATGTGTCGAAGAGCCTAAGACCCCCAGCCCAGGCTGTGGGCTTATCTCAAGCTGCTTTCCACTGCTTGGGCTGCTGGCCTGCAGGTTTAGGGGCTGCAAAGCACAGGTTTCATTTTAGATTTTGTTTGCATTATTTCAAGATGTGGTTGTGTGTTTGAGGGGCTGAGTGACATATCAACTTGAATACCCTCAACTCACTTCAATGTCATGGTGAGACATCCATGGTAGAAATCAGAAAAGGTCTGAAACACCTGTAAAAGGAGTCCTGTCCTCAAGTGTGAAAAAATCAGTTTTGAGATGAGTAACTTTTAGCCATGTTAAATTGCACAATTTACTATACTTTTTTCAATAAGTAGAAAAGTTTCTTGCTACAAGTGGTAAAACAGGTATGGCAATGGTTTTGAGCGGTACTGAAATAGCTTCTTTGCTACCAAATCTTTTGTTAATTGTTTGAAATGCCTTGAATATGCCCTTAGCAACTTTCAATAGCATCAATTAACATTTAGGAAATTCATTTCAGACTACTAGGATGTTAAACATTTACTTTAGAAATGCAAATGAAGTGCACCAACTTTGCATCTCATGAGGCCCTTAACCCAAATATTCATAAGGAAAAAATGCTCGAGTCAGCAAACACAAAGATGTGTTTTGATGCTGAAATTATAAAAATGATTGCAGCCAGTTTTGATCTTGCACCAGTGTATGCAAGTTCTCTGCTCAGATTCATGATGCTGGATCACTATGGAAAAAAGCAATATCTCTGGCTAGAAATTAAAGTCAAAACCAAGACAGTGTTTGGATGAAACAGCAGAGGTTCCTTTTAGCACATCTTTGTTTTTCATTGTCTTTTTAAAGATTTGATTCCCAGGGAAAAAAAACAAAAAAAACAAAACAAATTAAGGTGCTTCTAGAATGCTGTAATTAAAATTCATTTTTGCTTTGTAGATTAAATTATTCAGTGTAGTTTACCAGAACCTAATTGTGACTGTTATCCATACAAAATATAAATGATATTCTGCAGAAAGATTTTACAGTATGACTTGCTCTACTCCTGAAATGTTTGCTCAGTCTATCTATTTTTGTGTTGGTCTTGGGTGCTGTTTTGCATCCTATGCCCCCAACAAAAATTCTTTGGTAAATTCGTGCATTGCTTCAAATGATCAGTCTGCCAACTGAAGGAATAAGAAATATTTCTTAGGAATGCGAAATATTCCTTGAAGTCTATTTAGAATTTTGTTTCTTTTATTCAAGAGCACAGTTGAAAGTTAATGTTTTTGCGGAGAACAAAAATAAGATCTTTTTATCTTCCATAATTCATTGAACCTGATCATTGTATATATATTGAATATTTTAGGAAGAACATTGTTTATCCTTACTTTGAGATGAATCTTTTAATTTCTCGTAATTGCTTTTTTTTTTAAATGATAGAACTTTGCTGGTTTTGTTTTCATAAAATAGTTGGGTTTGGAAGGGATCTTTAGAGATATAGTACAACTGCCCTGCTCAAAGGTTTTCTTATAAAATGCTGTTTCAGTAGTTATTGAGGACAGCTGCCACTCATACCATGCAGCATAAAGAAGGAATCAGAGTATGACTTCTCTTTTTTGCCTCCAGTGTGTAATTCCTTCTGGTCTTTTTCTATCACTTCTCATGTTCAGCTCCCTTGCCACTTCTTAAAATAAAAAAAAAAATCTTTCAGAAGTTATTACTTTGTCTCACACCCACTACTTTCATTCCTCCTCACATGAAACAACTCCTTTCAATCCGTTCTTTCCTGTAGCACTCTTACCACTAAGTCTCTTTTCCTTTGTACTTGTGACTCATTACCAACTATGAGCAAACAGTAGTATATACTAGTTGTCACTTACTGTAATGTACTTATTCCAATAGTTTAAATGCCAAATATTTCCGGGATATGGAGTCATACAGCTAGTAAACTATACTTCATTCAGTAGTGAAGTTCATGCGAATTGGATCAGCTTTGTGGGGTCCTCCTTCAAAGCAGTTTAAAGATGTCTTATTTTCACATTTTCCTCTCAATCTTCATTCCTGTCATTCCTCAGGAATTACCACAATTCTACTGCATCACCTGTTTTGATACACAAGATGTTATCTTCAGCATACTCCTTGAAGTCTTTTTTTCTTCCACAGGAAGCAGATGGGGGGGAAGACATTTTCACGCTGAACAGATGTGTCCTGATTGGTTTTTGTTTAGGTTTTGCCAGTCTGTTCTAGAATCAAAACACCTTGTCAGAGGCTGATGATTAGAGCTGTTGCTCCCCCCTCCCCTGCCCTCTGGAAATTGTTGCTATAGCTATCTTTCACTTCTTTCTAGATGACTTTTTCAGAAGGTATACTGTGCCATAGATGCAGTAGACTGTGCATTATGACACTTCAAGATGAACTTCAGCCTTCACCATTGACAATCTCATTTTATTCATTCTTTCTGATAATACTACAGAATATATTGCTCATAATTTCTTTCTTTACATGCTGATCTTAAGCTCTCTGATCTTTAGTATCCAAGCATCCTAAACTGTTCATATGCTCTCTGGGCCAGCTTGTATTTGGTCTGACTTAGCCCAGCCTTGCTCTGAGACCCACTGTGCTCCAGGCTCCTACTGCCACATATGAAAGCCATCCTTGTTTTTCTTTAGGTCTCTTTGCCTTATCGTTGCCTTCGCTTCTACTTTATACCACTCTATAGCTGGCTATGTTCTTCCATATCAGTTTGTAATGGGGGGTTATATTGATTAGCCTGGCTATAGGCTTCCTTTTAAACTAGGATGATGAAAAGGAGTGACTGCCCAACTGAGGTTGCTAAGAAGCAGAGGAACTACCAGTACTTAGTGACATTTTTTCTTCAGCACCTGTTTGAGACTTCCATGTGCCCTAATTACCATTGCCATTTAATTAAGCTACACACAAGTTGGGGATGGATGTGGCTGTATGCAGGCCCTGAAGTCTCAGCTGTTTCTGCAGAGACAGGATCCCAGATAGTGTGATGTGTACCAGACCAGAAGGGCTTGTGGCTAAGGCATACATTGTATGGATGCATGCTACCTTATTAAAATTCATCTGCTAGTTTTCACTATAGACCCAATTAATTGCATTAATGTGAACTTTGTGTTTCTAACCAGGTGTAAGCGTTCTTTCTGTAAAGTCCTCTGGCTGCATTTTTCTCTTCTTAGAGAAATGTAGATCTCTGCTTGTTCTTAAAGCTGCTGGGAATCTGCAGCAGCTCGCAGTCATTATGCAGCATTGCAAATAACTTCAGACAGATGTGCTACTTCTCTCTTCGGCGGAGTGTTGCTCAGATCTAGAAGTTGCTTCACTTTTCAGACAGAACTGTAGATCTGGAGTAAGTCTGGGCATCCCAATGTTATACTGTCATCTTATTGTCAGAACTTATCACGTCTGCCTGATGGTACATGTGGCATGCATGCTAAGGAACTTTTTTTTTGCACAGTGAGTATCCGAAGGAGATGCTGTCATCTCTGTTGAATTTTCGTTTCTTCATCTTTAGTGTTTTCTGCAACTTACAGTAAGCAATATCATTTATTATGCAAGCCTGTCTCTGGTCAGTGACATGCAGCTTTTACTCTTGTAGGCTTATGAATTTTCTTTTTATCTTTTGCGACCTTTTCCCCCTTCACCATGTGTTTACTATCTACATTTTAAAGATAGTATATTTCAAGCATTTTTATAGTGCCTTGTACTGTATTTTCAATTCAGTTAATTGTAGCAAATTCACTTTCTATAGTTATACACAAAGCCGTTGCAGTCATTTTGTTCCTATGCTACAGCCCATAGCAAAAAATCATCAACTTCCAGATGACTTTCATTTTCCTTCCTAAGCCACTTTTGCATAATTCTGCATTCTGGTACTATCTCTGTACTAAAGCTCTTTATACTATGGTGTATATTTAACTAATGATGTGTCACCATACCAGCTTGGATTTTCTTGTATCTATTCTGTAAACAGCTAAAGTTCCTTTTAAGGGGGAGGAGAAGGAATGCTGCCAAAGTGTTGCAAGTTGTGTTCATCTTCATGCAAGCAGAAGAGATCAGACTGGCCTCGGACCAAATTAATTAAATGTTCCATTTAGTGAAAGATGTCAGTTAGGAATAGATAATACTTTCCATCTGAAGTGCTTCACTGGTGGAGAATAACGTCTGTGTGAGCAAGCAGCTTCTGAATGTTACACAAATGTCAAAGCAGTAGGAAAAGTTTTAGGGCTGAGGCTTTGCTGGTGAATGTTATCTCTTGGCAGGTTTTTCAGTTCCAACTTTTCCGTTAAGAGGGGCAGCATCAGCAGAGTGCTTCGGGATTATAGGAGCCAAAAGGACCAGAGCATCATGGAATCAAAGGGAGACTCAAAGTAGTTATTCTTGTTAGTGGATTGCAGTGCCAGGTCTATGAGGAGCTGGAGAACGTGCAGTTTTAGAGAATAATAGTGGACAGTGTTCATCTTGCATTTATATTTAGTGATCTAGTAGTTGTGATGTACAATGAGGAGAGAAGAAGAAACCTTCTGGGATTGTGTGAAAGGATTTAAGAGAAGGACTTGGTCAAAGTCGTCCTGTCAGTTTATTGCTNTCCTATTCATTGTTTCCTGCAGTAACCTGAGTATAGGTGTAGTTTCTGAAGCTTTGTGTATATCTAAAGTCAGCTAACTGGAACATGTATCCTTGTGCTGCAGAAATGTAATTTCATATACTGTAGATTAGGTAACTTTAATAACCATTTATTGATGTAATACTGCCCTCTGCTTAAGAAATGCCAAACTTCATTGTATAGTTATGTTTAAAACAACATATACATGAGCGAAAAGTACACTTTTATTCAGGGTTTTGGACTGTATACAGGTCTTGAAGGCTGATCCATGGTATTTGTGAAATGGAAAATGCAAGTGCTGCCTGGATCAGCTGCATCTCAGGCGGAACCTGTCGCACCTCTAATGTAGTGCGATTTTCCTTATGGCTATAAAAACAAAGCTTTTTGTTACTGTTCTAAAATATTTATGTAATTAGTTTATTATAAGAGTCTTGACTGAGAGGTCATTAGGCAGAAGAATGAGGGTAATTTATGCATGAATATCAAAATATTTTATCTTGATTAATCTGTTTGTAATAAATACCAAAAAGATAAATTACGTGCTTGTCATCTGAAGTGACTTAGTGTACTTCTTGATTATACCACTGTGCATCAGATGTGTTCTTTTTACTTCTAGCAGCTGTAAGCACATTTCTTGTGGTATGGCAATGTCTTGCATTATCACTTTCAGAAAGGATGTAGAGAAGCAGTCATCCACTCCACTTGCTCTTTTTTCTGGGCCCAGCTTGTGGACACTTCATAGACAAAGTGTTACTGATCTTTTAGGTTATCTACATAGCACTTGTTTTTATCCCATACATGCTTGTTTAGTTTTAACTGTACTAACCTGAGTTCACCACTCATGCTCCAGTCTGAGTTTTGGCCAGTGGGATGTGGTACTTCCTGCATTCTGATGCTGTTTGGACTGGGGGAAGCCTCCTTCCTCAAGGGCAAAAACTCCATTCAAATCTTACTACATTTGGCTGTTAAGTTCATAAGACCTTTTTAGAAACATCACTCTTATCAACAAAAGTATAACCCTTTAAGCTTCTATGGAGCTAAAAGGGCTTTGGTCATAAAACATGCTCCTGCAGTCCAAGTGAAAAAAGGTTGGTCTCTTGCTGATGACTCAAAGAAAAGGAGCAATGTCACTTCACTGGGAAGCTTTCAAAGACTCTTCAAATGGATGAGACCCGCCTGGACTTGGTGGAGAAAATATGCTTTTGGGGATTACAGCACTTAACCTACTAGCAGTGGGTTTAGCATAAAGGACTATCAGCAGCCTAATTCCATTTGAAAAATGGATTTATATAAAAGCTAACCAGAGCAGGTCACAGCTGCCTAAACTTGAAGTGACAAAATATGTGGGAGATACCTGAAGTAGGTTGCAGATATAGATGTGTTGATGCATAATCACAACATGTGGACATCTAGCAAGGTTTCTGGTTGCTGACTTAAGTGAGAAATATTAGAAGCACAAATGTGATTACTTTTTCCACCCAGTTCACCATGTCACCTTTCGCTTATCTTGATAAAGCCTCAGCTTGCAAGCATTCAGGCATGTCTCAGCCTTAACCAAGGAAGTAAGCCATCTGGGCTGGAAGGGGTTGAATATCAGCTATCATCAACAGTCCCTGGCAGCTCTCTGCTCACTAAGGTATAGCCCAATGTGCAAGGAGGTGAGCAGGGATGCTATGTGCTGGAAGAGGGTAAGCTTTTGGAGTCCTCCCTGCATATTCCTGCCTGCTCCTGTCTGTGGGGCTTGTAGGACCTCCCTGAGCCATTGTGCAGCATCCAGACATGCTGTGCATTCAGCTGATGTAAATTCATGCCACTTGATTAGCTGCATTGGAATGATGTTAATCTGTCCAAACGGATCAGCTGTCTTGTGCTCTGCCAGTAGTGCCTCATGGAGAAAAAGCCAATTTCAGAATCCCCTTCTCAGTCTGGGGCTAGTAATGTGAAGTGACAAAGTTAAAACTCTGCATATTACATAAATATGAGATATGATATGTTCTGCTTTATTAAGAAAATCTGTTTGACGTTCTGTTATAGAAGAACTAATTGGGTCCATAGTGCATAAATTAGGATTGCCTTATGCAGTATCACTAATTTATGCATACTGAGGTTTGAAAATGTTCTAGGCATCTTTAGAAGAGATGTGCAGTTTTGGTAAGTTAATGATAAATGGCAAACTGGCTGAAGGGTTACATGTACATGAAGCTTCTTCCCAAAACATACACATGTAATAGGCGGAATACTAAGCTGTATCAGGTACATAGGCTGAAGAGTGTATAAAGCTCCCTACTGGTCTCCATTTATCAGACCTGACCAGATAATTTGCAACTTGTAATTATTGAGCTAATTTACTATGATTTCCTTATAACAATGTGTGATAATTAATCTCTTATATTTTGAAAATGAATCAGTGAACGTCTGTCTCTGTGGTGATATGGAGAAAAGTAGTGAGATATGAAAAGGTCTGGACAAGTGTGATATCAATCTTTTTTTTTGTTGCTAATTAGAGAAACAATCACTGAATTACACAGCAGGGTTTCATCCTCACTGGAAACAACTGTGTCCAGTGCTCCTAGGAGCCTGAAACATGAGAAGAGATGGAAGGTCAATGGTTCATTTCTGTGTCAAGCCAAGATAGGAAATGCCAATCCTTACTTTCATGAGTAAGAAGTAGCAGAGATGTGGTAAAGCAGGTAACTTTCCCTTAAAAGCACAGGAATAGAGCATATCTGTGTTACATGTCCTGCAGTGTGAGTGTGGGAGCATGTTCCCAGCAGTTTCCTGGTTGGTGGTGCGTGCGTGCAGGACCCTTCCTGATTTCCCTGCACACTGAAATGCACCAAGAATGCATATCTACTGTGAATATCAAAAGCTGACCTCTGATATTGCAATTTTAGTACATATTTAATGAAGCATGCACAGATTGGCAGGTCTAGCAGATGAAGTTGGTGTTTTCTAGACATCTGAGCCATTGGGAACGCAGTCTTGGAGTTCAGTGTGTGTGAGCAAATGTACGTAAGACAGACCTATAATTGCACCATTCATATTAGATACTGGGGAAAAAAAACTAGTATGTGAAATAGTATTAGAAATAAGTTTTGAATATGGTCTCTCTCTGGATGGAGTACAAGGTGGACAGTCACTGTAGGAATGTCTTTATTACAGGCAACTGAAGATTTATGGTCCCTTACAGTCTTGCTGTCTTAAAGCCCCTGCCATACTTGATGGGAGCGAGACTACATGCTGAAGAAAAGGTGTCTCTGGGAGCAGGCTGCATGGAAAAATCAGCTGAGAAGTGCATACCACTTGTTTGGGGTTTCAGTCAGAAATGATTGGAAGTACAAAGATAGTAATGTGGAATTTAAGTGTACTATGTGTATGTGGAGGACACTGTTCATCCTTCTGGGACAAAAGTATGGTCCCTTTCTAACTTCTATTAAAGTGGTATGAGAAGTTGCATTTAGATTTTTGTTCTCGTTTTTTCCTGCAGAGAGGGGTCTGGCTCCTTCAAAACAGGCTCCATTCCCTTCCTGGGAGCTAGATGTCTAATCTCAGCTCTATATACTGTTGTTTATGCATTAAGATATTGGATTGTGTGTGTATATATATATAACCCAGTATATACCTTTGATTTTATATATATAAAATCAGCTACACTGGAAACCTAAGCTTTCTGGTTTCCAGGGCAGTGGTCCAACTGCTGTAGCCTGGCAATAGCATGGGATCCTGCCTAGTTAACTTCCCACTTCCTGAAGCCCCTTTTGGATCACAACAGTGGGAAAGGAAGAAATCTGGACATGCTTTGTAATGTGGTAATAGGGACTGTAATGCCTCTGGAGCAGAAGGACCACTTGTTGGTTCTTGTTCTTGCCTGCTGATTGTGTGAGTTACTATCTCAACTTTATCTTTGCATTTTTGTAAAGGCTTAGCTAGTATGGTTCTCATGCCAGTGTTTTTGAAGGGAGTCAATAACGCCAATTGTTCACTTTAAGCGTAGCTTTATTGGGTAGGAATCCTCAGCAAATGGGGATCTCAGTCCAAGCTGGATATGAGGAACACTGCCAAGCTTGCAGTCTCAGTGGGATTTAGTTCTGGATGCACTAACTCTTCAGCAGAGTGATGTGTGAAGCACTTTTCCTACCCAGAAGCAACATTGTGGATGTATTTGGAGCATCAACACTTAAGTTTCAGTATTTACCTCCAAGGCTAACTTCTCACTGGACTGGAGTTTTAAGGATCTAAACTTGGGAGTTAAGCACTTCAGTCACATGGAGCAGTCATTTCAAAAATGAGATGCCTTAGATTTAAGAAGATATTTTCAATGTATAATAGTCATAGTGTGTCTAGAATATATGCCTTAATTAAAACAAGGGAGCTTGAGAGAAATGAAGGAAATACACCTATAAAATAAGTAAGTGCTCACAAGGTTTTCATTTAATCAATAGTTGTGTCGGCAGTGATTGCAAGAAACTTCAGTACACCATTTTAATCAGAGATGTTTTTTCCTGGCACAGGGGTGGAAAATATACTGATTAATTAATTTCTATTCCTGGCATGAGACAGCCTCCCAGCAGAGCAAATCTGAACAGCTTGGTGACATGGCAATATGCAGTAAAAATGTAAGTGGTCCCTGAGTTCATGTAGTTAGACCCAAGGCAAAACCCACAGCCGGTGCTGGCGCTGATTAGTGAGCAGGACTAGTCCAAAAGAATAAGTGGCAAAATTTCTGTGCTGAGGAACTCGGTGCTGCTTTTGATGCATTGGGTTTATTGAACATTTTTGCCTGGCTGGGAGCTGTTTTATTACATTTTACAGAAATAGTTTTTCATGTTGGGGCTATTTTAGAGTAAAAGTATTTCTTTTCATTTGCATGTCAGGCTGCCTCCTGTACTCTGTCCTTGCTCAGCAAACAGGACACTAGTTAGTTGTGCCCATGGGAAAGCAGATGATCCCAGATGGGACAGGAAAGGTAACTGGCTTCATTCTATGAGATATTAATGTACTAGTTGCACATAATGCCCTTGTTAATGTTCCTAGTTATTAAGCTAGTTGTTATACCTAATTATGGAAAAATACAAAATGTCATGCCTGCTTCCTGCTAGACAGAACATACAAGCTTTCCAAAGACCCAAATACATTAAATCTACTGTGCTTGATTAAATATAAGAATATACTAGGAATATTTTCTGTTTCAGGGGAAAAAAAAAATGAGGAGGATATGCAAGCTTTCTAGTGAAGCTAACCAGTTACAGAAGTAAAACTAAACTAAAAGTAATTAGAGAAGTTGTTTTCAGTGATCCCATGGACAAACTAGCTCAGCAAGCTGCTGTAGGAGAACAATATACAAATTGGAGAACAGGGAGGAAGAAGGAAATGGGAGAGGGGATGGGAATATTTTACATTGGCTTTGGTGACAAAATTGTGAAAATCCTGGGTAGATAAGCGTGGACAGGAAGGACTGACTTTCGTCACATGGGAGAAAGACTGTATGGGAAGGGGAGAGGGACTTGCCCACAAAAACAAGCCACCCACAAGAGCAGAGATTGACAGCTAAATTTGAAAAATCCTACTAAGGAAGGAAGGCAGGAAAATACTCGGCTCCATGTAATACTGCTCTTTTTTGGATCAGTTCTCCTTGTGGAAGCTGAAGTGACTATTCTGGTACCATGCAAATAGTACTCATTTGCATAGAAAGAGTGCTAGTAGAAAAAAGATGCTTCTGTATTGCAGTTCTAACATACTTGGCTGGTGTAAGACCAAGATGAAAAGTACATGTAATGAGAGCATCTTCCATTACATTCTGTAGCAATAACATCAAAAGCAAGAAATGGAATTAGGAGGAAACACATTCCTGTTGAAAGGTTGATTATTGCCTCTTTTGAGATCCCCAGTATTAAGCTTTAAGCTACCTGAGCTTGTAGCATTCACCTCGGTACATTTGTACTGATGGGTTTTTCCTGTGCTAGTTCATAGAATCATAAAATTGTTTGGGTTGGAAGGGAGCTTAAAGACCATGCAGTTCCTTCCCCTTGCCATGGGTAGAGACACCTCCCACTAGACCAGGTTGTCCAAAGCCCCATCCAGCCTGGCCTTGAACACTTCCAGAGATGGAGGTAGTTAAGCAGAATGATTTCTTTATAAAATCTTCTCCGGCCTTATTGAGAGTACTTTGCTATTGCTGTGACAGCGTGGTACCACAGCTGTGGTGTCAACGGAACAAGTTCAAAGGTAGGGTCTTCTCTTTGTGCTAATTCCCTCATTCCACCACCATGCTGAATTGATAAACTATCCTGTACTACTTGCAATATTCCATGGAGGAGTTCCTCTAGCCCTTTGTCAAGCTTGTACTGAGAGGTAGCCAATTCCAGAGTGCATCAGGATTGGAAACATTTAAGCAGCAATTCAAAGGAGGGTAGTGCTTTGCACAGAACATCCCCCCACAGGTCCATACTGGGGTCTCTTGTGCTAAAATGTTATGAACCTCTGAAGTCTAATCCTGATCTTCACGCTGCTTTAACTCCATGGGAGTAAATGAATTTACATGGAGTCATACTGGTAAAGTGCTTGTGCTTAAAAGCTTTGATGGGTGGTTGTCTGAATGCAGGCATAATTGGCTTCTAAAATAATCCTGAAACAGTTCAGTGGTTTATTGCAACCAGTAAAATTAATTGCAATGACATTCTGTGTGGCTGGTTCATATGCTGAGAATTTTAGGTGGCCAAGTATGCGTGTAGGCAGCAATGGTTTTAGAAATACTTTTATTGGACAGTTGCAATTTTCATTAAAGTCAGTAGGCAGATGTCTACTGATTGAGAACATGAACTGTAAGAACTTTCAGTATGGGACTCAGTTACTACAGACTGTAACTCAGCTTCCTTTTCTTGCTGCTCTGTATATGGCAGAGTTCACATCTTTATCATCCTGTGAATTAAGTTGGATTTTAAGAGGACAAGAACTCCTTAAATTCTTTTGAGTTCATTTGCATGAGATGGTGAGAATTCAGGCCCAAATACTGTTCAGAGAGTTGCAACAGTTGGATCATTCACTTGGTGGAAACTTTGAACTGTGCCATTTAAGTATGAACAGTTTGAACTTTGAGAAGTAATGCTAAACATCTAAGCAGCCTACTTTAGATATAACTTTACCCATTTGCACCCCTTTTAGTCCTGTCAAAATTGCTTGTTTCTAAGAAATCAGTGCTGTATATTATGGAGCATTACAGAGAAATCATACAGTCAAGAATATCTTGTGCACCAACCATCACAGAAGTTGAGCACTCCAATCAGTTGACTCAAATATTCATTATGAAAGCAAACCCCTGCTGATTGTAATGAGAATTCTGTCTGCATAAAGCTTTTGTGACTGGGTCTTGAGTGGTACTTCAGACTTGTTAAGTGTTTCAGCATCTCTGCTCAAAGATAATTTTTCCTAAAAATAATGCAAATTGCACTTCTAGCCTCATTCAAAAATGGTGGTGTTTTTCCAATGGACTTTGGAGGAAGATATGAAACTTTTTCTACTGTTTTTTAGATTAAGCATCTCTTTTATGCATGGGTTGTACTGTGCTATCAGATGTACAAACTCTTTGAATCACGCAGGGTTAATTGGGACAGTCATGCCTCTGCTCAGGTGTTTTTGGGAACTTGCTCATACAGGGTAACAAAGGACATCTAACTCTAAAGTTCTCTATAAAGCCACATAAAACATGGTTTGTTTGTTTTTTTTTTGCTTTTCAGAGAGCACATAAAAATGGGGCTTGTCTTAAACATATGGCTGATAATTGTTTCCCTGTGTACTAAAAAAGGGAGCTAAGCCATGTTATGATTGAGTTAATAAGAATGTAAAAGCTCACCTGTACTCTTAAAAGCCATTCCAAAGAAATGCAGCTTGCAGAATGCTCAAGTTGCTTCTTATTCAGTCTGCAGGCTACAGCTAAAAAGTTACACTGAGAAAGGGAGACTATAATGAACACTTATTTGCTTGTCTGTGTTTTGAATGACTCTCACTTAAAAGGGCAGAAATTGCCAAGAAAACTTTGTGGAATGTCAGGCCTCATTTTTTTGTATTAAAAGGTTTTGAATAAATTGTAACTTTTCTTGACAGATTTGTGAATTTTCTGGGTACTCTTGTGGGATGAATCTACCCATCTGTACTCTTTTGCTAGTCATCACTAAAGCAATGTATTCCTCAAGGGAAGGGTGAACACCCAGAGGAAAGATACAAAATGCTAATAATATAAATTATAATTAAAGCTACTAAGGATACTTTTCGAAGTAATGTGTAGACTGCTGTGTATGACTTTATTGTAACTGGCTATTGCTATAATGCTCTGTGAGTGTGTTGCGAAATGTGCATATACCACCTGTGTGATGCCATATGACATCTTTATACCTGAGCAAACATCTGTAATGCCTCTTTTTTTGCTGTCTCTAAAACTGAACTGCTCTTCAGTTATTTTAAGAAATTTAATGTCATGAACCCTTTGCAGCTGGTTGAGTAAGATGCAGAAAGCTCTGATTAGAGATTGAGAATACAGAGGGAGGAAAACAGGGAAACTAAAAACTTGTTTTTGCACAGCTCATGACCTGTGCAAAGTTTAAGGGTTGGTAAAGGGTAGAAGAAACATCTGGGGCACTCACCTGTGTTGCTGCAGCGCAGAGGTGCAGAGTGTTACTGAAAAACATAAATGCTTTGTGTGACTGGAGTGAAGATGCAGCTGTATGCACTGCCTGGCTCCTGCCGCTTCTACCCTTTTAGTTAGCCTTGTGTTTGTTTGTTTTTTTTCATAGGATTTCATAGCAAATCCTTTGTTTAATGAGTAAAGGAAATTGAATCTTAAGTATTCAGCTCTACTTGTGAAAGAGTCTGTAAGCCATCACACTACATTTAAAACATCATTTTTAATACCAAATTGTTCCCAAACATAGCTCTTGTAGCTTCATCTGATGTCCTGGAGGTTAGCTGTTTTGGGAGGCTGCTCCCATATAGGTAAGGCAGGCTGCCCTGGTGTGTGTGGCAGCCTCTTGGTATTGCATTACCTATGGCATGCCCTTCCTCTCATAAATTGCTGGAAGGGTAATCTCAAAGAACAAAAGGAAAAAAGGGGGAAGTGTGGTTTGAATAATAGGTGCTGTGTTGTGGCACATGGAAGGCTCAGTGATCAGCAATGACCACTGCTTTGGGCGGGTTGGGTGGCGATGGGACACACATTAAAAACCTGCTGTCAGAGTACATCCATACAGGGAGACCAAATGAAACCAGCTTCATCGCTGATAGCTGGGTAGCTTGATAGCCTAATTCTACAAAAAAAAAGTCTCTGCTGTTTGACAGGAGATGTGGCAATGATGGCAGTAGACGGCCATCTCAGCTTGGAAAGGAAAAACTTGATATTGAGATGTACTATATCTTGCAAGGTTTTTAAATGAAGTGGAGCTTTTTGTGGTCCTGTACAGGTGTTTACATAATAATAGAATAAAACATATTTTGCAAAACGTGTACTGTCAACTCTAGGGGGATAAGTAGCTCCTTGTCAGGGAGCTACGTTATTTTAAGGTTAAATGCAATAGGAAATCGTGAAGTACCTATTCATGACCTGATGAAAACTCAGTAAGATGGCAGTCTTCTGATTTGTAAGCTGCCAGGAACTGTTTATTGCAAGGAATGGGTCATCCTGTAAGACTGAAATTTGTTGGATTGGAGAGTGGTGGGATTTCTAATAGGCTTTGTATTTATCATATCTGGTTTGTGAATGGTGGCAGATGTTAACTAGCTTGACACAAATTCAGTAAAGAGCTGTACCATACTATGGAAGATCAGAGAATGAGAACCTGAACTGTTGAGCTCAATAACAAAGGATGCTGCTAATAATCAGTTAATGAATTTTCTGCAAAGAAAAGATTGTGTAAGTTGAGTACAAGCACTTGTTTTGTCAGACTGTTGGCTAAACGTGAACAAAAACACATAATAAAGTTTGTTAGAATATACAAAATATTGAAATTTAGTTGTTGACTTTGCAAGGATTTAGAAGCATTCAAAATATGAGTGACTTGATTGCTAAAATCCAGGTTTGAGAAGCTGGTATCTTTTTTCTTTCGACAGTACGACGTTTGTGCCGTTTGGTTAACTCTTCAATAATGATGCATTCGTTGAAATTGCTTGAATTGCTGAAAACAAGTCACTTTGGGATTGTTCCAAACCCCAGCAAAGTCGATGGAAAGGCATTGTTATTTGTACCATATGCCTTTGTTTAGGTACTTAATAGGGTGACAAATTAAGAAGTGTTGTTTATAATGCAACAACAGTAAAGGTGTAAATTATAGGGGACAAGTATTTTTTTGCATATTTTTACAATTAGGGTTATAAAACAATTGTAAGTCTTTTTTCAAAGTTCTTGATATGTTTTTTTATCACTTCTAGCCTTTACAAATTCATCAACCTTACAAGTATTCAAAATTCACATAAACCCTTTGTTTTATAAAAAGCCAAGGTCTAATATTTTTCATTATTTAAATCTAGAGATGTTATGAATTAAGAAAATGTAATCGCATATTGATCGACCACTATTAAATCCCCTGGAAAATAGCCAAGATTTCTTAAATATTGGAAGATTCTCTTTGCATCATTTAAATTCTTATGAGGTACTTTTATCTACTAGGAAATGGTACTGGGTTCCGCAGAATTGTGAACGTTTCCCTTGAGTGATAATTTTGGGTTTTGTTAATGGACTAAACTATTTTCTGTAACAAGAAATTTTTTAACAGGCCTCATGTTACTGTTTGATTTCATTTTAATGTTAAAATAGGATTCTTTTTTAGCCATTTTGAGTTTTTCTTTGGCCTTGGAGAGCTCAATGTCTGCGAAAGCTTGTGGCATTAAGGAGCTGAGATGTTCCTTTGCTAATGTATTAACACTATTGCCTGGAAATGTCTGTGTAATTCACTGATAGGTTTCAAGGGAAATGCAAAGTATTAAAAAAAAAAAAAAGCACCGTTCTTTACTTCTGTTTCTGTAATGCAGAAGTGTTCATTTAAAAATGGCAGCTTCTGGAACAAGAACTATATTTCCAAGAATTTTATAACTTACTGTATTTGTGAGGGCAGAGGAAGCATTTGTGATAAAAAAGATGACCTGTATGTAAAAGCTTTCTGGGAAACTTAGTGCTTTTACACTATATGAAATACCTCTTAGAAGGAATGAGTGACTTCAAAATGTTTCTCTTCAGTGCTTAAAAGCCTCAGCAATACACCCGTAAGTTAGCAATGTGTTGAATGTTATTTGTGTATTTGCTTCCTTGGTGTCTGTTCTTTTCCTGAAAGTACATCTCTTTGCATTCGTAAATCAATTCTACAGTTTTCCACTAACCAGCAAGAAACTTTGTGCAGTGATTCTTAAGTTACAAAATGATCTTTTTGGCCAATTATCTTAGGAAATAATTTTTTTTGTTTTTATTAGTTACAGAAATGCATTTTAGATGGGTTTTAAAATATTAATATTTCTTTTAAATCTGTAGTCCCCTAGTCTGGTGCATCCAAATGTTCATTAAAAATAGTTTGGATATAAATGGTATTGTACCAGAATTCAGCTCAGAGCACTAATTACATATAAAAGCTTTGGTTACGCTAAATGTTCAAGTACTTGTTAAAAACAGACCATTCCCAATCATCATCATTAGCATGGATATTAAAGAACATTAACATTTATTTGAAGGAAGTTCTGACTCAGGGTAAGATAGATACCTGAAAACAGAAATGGGAAGGCTGAACTTAAATTATTCAGGATGAAGAGGAGGAAAAGTAATCTGCCTCAGTGTCTGGTAGAACATTTTCAGGAGAGTTGGTCTGAGCTGATGGGTCTGGCCATGAGGTTCCCAGGGGTGGGCAGGGCAGAGGTGATCGAGGGGCTACCCAAGGTGCCTGCTGCTGTGAGCACAATTGCCTAACATCTTGCCCCCCAAAGAAGTTCACAGAGCTAGATAATGGAATGATATGGACAAAATCCTTTTTTGGGATGAGTATAGTATATGTAGACTTATAATATTTTCTCTGTATGCTTAGAATACATATCTTCCAGTGGAATTTTTCCTAAATATTACAGAATGCTTGTAATCTAGTATGTTTGCCTTCATTTCTATTTAAGAATATACACACAAAAATATGCATTATTTCTATATATATGTACACAGACTGAAATATCCAAAGTAGTTTATTGGGCTTGACAAAGCTGTAACAAGTCAGTAAGTAGTTTTTCTGCATCTTGCACAAGAAACCCTGTTTGTTGATAACAGTTTACAGTAATGTGGAAGCAAAGACTGCTTTCATTCCAGTCAGTAGTGCCTTTTTTGTTCCAGCAGACTTAGTTTTTTCTCAGTCATTTTCTTAATTTCAGAATGAAGACCCTTTCCCCCCAGTAAGCAGCTATTTATTGCCACTGCAGACTAGGCAAGTCTTCATGCCATGTTAGTCTGCCAGAGTCTTCCAGAGAAGGCAAAGTCATTAAAAAGTGCCACTTCTACCACATGGGAGAAACTTCAAAAAATATTTTTACATTCTTATGTTATGTGGTGACCCTTATTTGTTGAAAAACAAAAAATCACATAGTTTAGCCTGTCCCAAAATCTAGAACCATCCTCATGTCTCTGTGACTCAATTTTATCTTGTCAGAAACTCTTCAGTGTAGAAGTTGGTCTGAAAATGGGACAGAGTCATTGCTCTTCAGTTTTAACTGGCTATCAGGTGGTCCCTTTTTGTTTTGGTGAATGGTAAGGTTGTATTTCAGAAAGGATCTGTTACAAAGCATATTTTGTTGAGCCTTTAGTCTTTTTTTCTAGGTGAATGAAAGTTCAGAGTTAAAAGGCAGGCCCTGTGAAGCTGAATGTGAACTCTGGGAACAGTGCAAGTAAGCAGATGCATTTTTACAGTGCTATAAAAATAAAAACTTGGTAAATAAACACTAATTATACCTTCCTGACAGGGAACAAAACCAAAATCTGTATCAATTTAGAATATTAAGCTTTTTGTAAGCTGGTTTTGTGAATAATCCAGTTTATGTATTTATTAACCTATAAATACATTTTTATAAATCTAGATGACATTTAGGTATTTTATTAACCACAATAAATGCCAGAGAAAATTGAATTAAGAAAGCTTGTAATGTGCTTTACCACCAGTTTTAAAATTTTGCTGAGCTGTAAATGGTCCTGCTTTATATCAAGAATAAATCTGTTTGAAGACTACAGAAGTAATTTTTTTTCATTACCAGAGGCCCTGACCTTTTTGTTGATGGCTGTTTTTAACAGCTTCACCTATGTTTCATTCTTTTTGATTCTGTAGAAATTTGATTATCTGCCTTGAGCAGCAGTATCTTCACAGCACAAGAAGTCAAGACATTTAGGGGATGATACAAAATACCTTCCAAAGCTGCAAGATGGAGAGCTTGGAGGATGCTGGACAAAGTTGTAATCCTGATTCCACAAATAACTTGCAAAATGCAGGAGCTCTCCTAACCATATCCTAACTTTTCCTCCAGCTGTTGTAATCACAACCACACTCAGGTGTGAGGTTTCCAAAAAATGTGAAAGAAATCAGATTCCAAAAGTTGAGTTTCTTAAAGATGAGAACCTTCCCATTGCAGCAAAATAAAGTACATATCTTGGATAATTTGCAGTGGATGCACCAAACACATTTTTCTAGGTTAAGTTTTTCTTGTTGGCTCTTTGGTTTCTGAAGATGCTTTTAGAAAAGTTCATCCTCTGATTTATATGCCTCCTGCGGAGCATTGAGTTGTTTGTTTACACATCCTATGGGCTTCTGGCTGCTGATGATAGTGTTCACTGAGTGTGGTTTTTTTCAACGTGTATATGAGAAAGGAGGAGATGGACTGAATACAATGTTGGTTTTCTTACGAACCCAATTAATTTTTTTCTCAGTTAATGAAGTACAATGACCTCATTAGTTTCAGAAAACCACTTCCTGATTTTTATGGTACCTAATCCAGAGCCTATGTTGAAGTTAAAATTGGTGTAACATCTTTCTGGATAAGGATGTATTGAGTTAACTATTTCTGGATTAATATCTTAGTCCCATGTTCATTCCTTGGGACTAGCTACATGAGCAAAACACCTTCCTCTGCTAGGATGAAAGTTGAGAAGCCCTGTGTAGCTGAGAGCAGAAGCTTAGCCGCATGTTATAAATGTGCTCTCCAATGGCAGCAAGTCAGGTTTAGTTAGCAGGCTTCTGCCTGTGCTAGTTACAAATGAAAGCTCCAGGAAGCATCAGGTTCAGTAATGTTGAAACACCGGATTGGTTTCAAACATCTGCTCAAAAGGCATAAGGCTGACATTGAGTGTTGAAGTGAATTCATGATGTGGGGCCCAAAATGTGGAGAGTGGAAACACTGAGGGATTACTGGCATAAAATCTGTTACTGCTGGTATGCTGTAAAAATGAACCAGACCCCAGGGCAGAACAGTTATCTCTACAGTGAACTGGGTAGTACAAGGAGCAGCAAGCGCTGTTGGTATAAACAAGGACAGCTCCATTGATTTCAGAGTATTCATAAAAGTATGAACTGAGGTGAGGACAATTAGGCAGAAGGATGTGAGAGTCAGGCCTTAAACAAAAATACCTCCATCTTTATTTTTTTAACTTTGTCTCTGGAGGTGGATTGTGTATAATTAAGGAATGGCCACATTTATTTCTATTAGCTTAGAGTAGTCATTTGAGGATATTGTGCTGCTCAGATCCATAGACAAATGTTTTCTTGTTTGCTATGTGTACCCGTGGTTCAGAAGGAAACAAGATGCCTAAAGGTGATGTTGGTGACTGAGCACCTTCCATACTCCTTGAAGAGGAAGGTGTCTGAGGATCCAGCAGGCTATTTGTTGTTACTTGGGACTATTGCATATAGTTTCTTACATGAAATAATTTTTTTTAACAATCTGATATTTAGTTGATGTGGAAGGTGGGACAAGGGGTGGAAATAATTTCTTACTGCTTCAGATTACAGCATAATTTACATCTTGCATGGGTGACCCTAGCAATTAGGAAAAGTAATGAGATGGTGTAACCAGGCATGGTTGTATGGTCTGACCCATAAAATGTTGTCATATGATCTTGGTGTATGTTGCACGGAGCTCACTAGCGGAGCACTGCTCAAGAGGGTTTGTTTAGAGTTTTGAATAAAAACTGCACTTGGAAAAATCCAGAGCTGTCCATACTGGCACCTTTCACCAATGAACATTCCCCCTCTTCTGTAGGGTACTTACATGGAAAAGCAGCAAAAGTCTCTGAAGCTGCCAGAAATACACATGTAAGAATGTGTCATGGCTATTACACTGATGGGGTTGGTAACAGAGGCCAAGCAGAGGCAGCCCATGGTTTGGTGGGACCTGAAGGAACATGGGGCTGCTGTGGGATCTGATGTTGTGATACACTGCCTGCTCTCCTGGTAGGATTTTATAGCAGGAAGGTTCAGATAACATTTGTTTTTACAAACTATCAACACGATAAAAAAAAATGTAAGTTTCATGTTGTAGTTGTTATACTGGAATCTGATAAAACTTCAAGAATCACCTATGTTAGTAGCAGCAGACATACTCATGTTACTTATGCATGGATACGAAAGGGTGGAAAAAAAGTATGGCTTTGGGATGATCTGGGTTCCATGATCCAATAATATTTCTGCTTAGTTACATTGTGTATATATATGGCAATAAGACTGCAGGTTGTGCTTCTGTCCTGAGTTGTTGTGGACTGAAGCTACAGAAATAAGTAGTAGAAACTTCCCCTTGATCTCAGGGCTGTGACTCACCTGGAGGCTGCAGAATCCAGGTGGAAAAATGATTGTCAAAGCTCTTTGCAGCTCATTTCTTACAGGCATTTCAACTGCAGGTTAATATGTGTTTTTGTTTAACACTATTCCATCAATCTTTGCCTTGATTCTGTTGGAAGACTTCAGTGGTTTGGTATAGTTGTGGTGAGTGGGGATGAGCTTTGGACTGTTTCATTAGGTCTGAGAACCTGGGTTATTTTCCTATAGATGTAAGCAATAAGCAATGATAAGAAAACTTATGTATGCTTTCTTTCTGAAACATTAGTGGATGAAGGGGAGACTGGCTGGAGACAGACACATTTGTTGGTTTCTGGTGAGCATGCAGGAACTTCTTATTCCAAAATACATTTTATCCTATTGTCTTTTACGTTTCTTTTCTGGAATTCTTGTGTGATGAGCATATTTTTTTTAAGCTCTTATGCTTCTCAGTAGACTAGTTCAGCAAAGAAATAACCTTCATTTCTGACATAATGTAAAAATGTACATCATTCAATATTACTGTGAGTAATGTCCTCAATGGATTAAAATGCTTTTATATGGACACTTATCTCAAAGAGCTGGCATTGACCACTTGCTTACTGCATTGCCTGCAAAACCAAACACCAACTGAATTTTCTTGTCATACTCTTATTTTTGTTTTATTTTTCAGAGTAATGACTGGCAAGACCTACCTAATGTTTTCTATTCCTTCTGTTTTTCTCCTAATACTGGTTTTAGTGTTTATTGGTTCACTTCTCTGCTGGACAAAATTGTATCTTCAGTGTGTTTACATATTTCAGTACTTATTCAAAGGGAAATTAAAGCAGAGCCTGTGCAAATGAAGTTTACTTTATATGTATGCATATGCTAGTCTTGAAATGAGGTTGCTGTAGAGATTTTTGAATAGTCTTTTGACTGAACCAAATAGCCATGTCCATTTCCCTCATGGTAACCTGCAAGAAATGACTGATTTGTTTGTGAATGGGTTTGTGAAGGCTTGCTTTTGTGGTCAGTACAAATTCCATGAAACTATTTCTGGACCGTGGTATTAGAGGTGCATTTGTTTGTCAACCCATAGCTGTTCCCCAAAATTTATGATAGTAGGAGAAATCTAACCACCTAACTTGTATCAGAACCATACAGAAGTGAAGTTTTCTAAATGCTATTGCAGACTTGCATTCAACATGGTGATATTTTCAATATAAGATGTAGAGGGTGTATGTGAAGAAAAAAATCTCCATTTGAAGGTCAAAACGATTGAAACTGGAAGTATTTTGAGTCTGGTAATCTGTGATGGTATTTTATGAGCTGTAGCTTTGTATCCCTGGGTCACTGTTTGCTATCACTGATCACTGTTATCCTAAATCATTTCCCTTCTATAAAATGGGCTGCTCACCTGCATAACATGCTACTGGAAGATAGACGTCTGGGAGGAATTCAGTAGTATATGCGCAGCTCTTCAGTGAGCGGAGATCACAGTATGCTCACACACAAGTCCATGGTATGTTATCCTACTAAGCAGGCCAGCTGTGTTCATTAAAAAAAAAAAAAGAAAAACACTTGAACTTTAACTTCCATCAGGTTCTTAGAAACAATTATTTTGAACTAATCCAAAATACTTTGGTTAGAATAAAAATATGATGAATATTACCAAAGAATATCAGGAAAGCAATTATTTGTCTCCTTTCTTGCTCCCCCAGTCTATAATTGTTTTGAAACAGAAAATTTATACCAAGACCAGTACAAGAGTGCAGCTGTTACTTCAGTCCTTAAATCCATAGAACAGTTACTGAGCAGCAACCTAATTAGCAGTTCTGTTGGTGCAGACGCCAGGCCCAGTGCAGGCTGGTTGATCTGTTTCGTTTGTTAGCACTGTAGCTGAAAGCTGCAGGAAGTGATGACAAGTACAGATTCCAGCATTTGTTTAATGGGGTTTTCGGAAACAATTAATTGACTACAGTATAAGCTATTTAAATGCTTTACAACTGACTCCACTTGATTTAATGTATGCAGAGGTACACTTAGTCTTCCTCTTTGTAAATCATTTTGGTTACAGATAAATGAGAAGGTGTTATCAGGCTGAGCTCGTAATACCCATAAAGACTTTGCGTAATTGTTACTGTCTTCCAAAGGACTTTAAAACACCATCAAGACAAATGTAGTTGCTGAATTGTCTTCTTGCCCATGGGATTAGGGGACCATGACAGGGTGGACATCTTCGGACATAGGGGTTTGCACTCAAGGGGTGCAGAGGCCAAAAGCAGTGACATGGTGAGAATTCAAAGCAGGAGAAAATACTGACTTTTAAGTGTCAAAACAAGAAGCCTCCATTAAAACAACATTAAAGTCTGACTGGAATTGATGAAAGCAAAGTAATTTGTAGCTTTCACTCTAACTTCAACGCGCACTGTTGTAACTTGAAGGACATAGCTACAGAGGGTTTTGTTAATAATGAATTGTCTGTTTTGATTTGAAATACCCATGCTCTAGTCATCTAAAATCAGCTGCTTAATATTATTTTCAGTGTTGAATTTGTACTGACTAGCTTGCTATATTAATGTATAATTCAAGCATTTTAATGTTCTACTAGTTGTGTGTTTTTAACATTTTCATGCTGTTTTGCTTAATAACCTGGCCAATTACATCTTATTTACAATGGAAAAAAACTCATTAGTTAGAAATAATCTGCAAAATCCTGGCAAGACAGAGAACCTCGAAAGAAATTCAGATCCTCTGGCATGTGTATGGAGCTGATGGAGTAGTACAGAGGGAGGGGAGAGGAAAGTTTGCTCTGAAGGTGATGTATGCACACTGCTGTTGTAGAACTGGGGGGAAAATCTTGCTTGTCCTTTCTTTAACAAGACCAAAAAACAAAAAGACTGAGCAATGTGAAGCAAATGTTTCAGGTGGTATTTTTCTTGATAGGTACTGCATAATAGTGTGCCTAGATTGAAACTGGTCATAGACTGTGGTTAGGAATTACCTCATTTCTGTTCAGGCACCTAACGTGCATTTAAATTAAGAATATAGTTGTCTTATAACACCTGCATTTCTGAGTGGAGAGGGATATGGAAGCTGACCAGTATTTTGTCTGTCTCTGTATAGGGAGCTAGTATAGGGAGGTTAGTTGCTGGCTTGGGTGGCAGAAGTTTGGGTGGTTTCACTTCTGTCTGCAGTCTATAAAAATCAGCTAAATAGCAAATAGGCAAGGAATTTGGACTGTTTACCCTAAGGATGCTCTGCATTGACTCTGGCATTTTATTTTGTTGCTGAAGTACCGTAGTCCACCTAGAAAGCTGAGTTGCAGAGACTATACCTGGGTTCAGTTTGAAGTTGTGCAAGTGGTTCTTTAAAATACTTTATTCTTCTTTTCTGTACAGACTGTGCCAAAGAATAATGTGCTACCCAGCCAGGTGTGTCCAATGGCTCTGGCAGGTAGGTGAGGCTGTGTGCAGGAGCTGGGCTCATCTCACCCCTCTGGAGAATTAAAACTTCTTCTTGCCCACCTTTTGTCAGAGCTCCCCAAAGACCAATATTTAATTTACTGCTTGTTTTTTAAATAAGGGCTGAGGAAATCACACTCACAGGAATGCAGACATATATATAGCCTAGAAATTGATTAATGCAAGTTTTATGCCAATGGCTAAATGGAGCTATTAAACTTTTAATTGAATCTTCAGTATAATGCAGGGCAGTGCCCTGGTGTGGTGTATCATCTGGTATTAGTTTATTGCAATATCATAAGGTGTCTTATCTTTTCATGTCTTCTATATCCAACCCGGCTAACCATACATCTAGCCTCTGGAGCTGCAGTGGCCCCTTCTGCTGAGCCCATAATACTTGAAGACAGCATGAGTTTAAAATGCTTGAGATACCAATTTGTCCACTTATGAATGCAGAGCAAGATAAATAACTCATGTATGCCTATGTCACTGGCACTTAGGGATGTGCATGTCAGTGCTGATAAAGTAGTGAACTTCCAGTGTTTTGACTAGATTAGTGCTCATCTCTTCAGTGGAGCAGTGGGGCTTCATTTAACACATCAATTTCTGTTAGGACTAGATATTTTTTTCCTACTTGAAACAGGACAGATCTGAGAATTCATCAAAATAAAAGCACACGTGGCCAAAAAAATTCAATGCACGCATTTCTTGTGTGGCACTTCTACTCAACAGCCTCTTCAGATGAGCAGACCAGAGGTTACATGAGCTGCAGCAGTTTTATGCCTGTGGAGGGAGGTGAAGGAAGAGTTCCTTTCTTTTTTTTTTTCAAGAGTATTGTAGTGAAATGGACTCTTGTTGCATTTGATCACAAAAGTGCTTCTTGACGTGATGTTCAGGAGCATCATTTTCTTCTCGTGGGCAGCCATAGTTTGCAGTTGCTTTGGCAGTTACATTCCATTTAATCTGTCAATTTCTCTCACATGGTGTGGCTGCTGTGAAAGAAATTGGAGCTGTTATACTGTGTGCTTTGATGCAGTTTGTAAAATGCAAGGTGGGAGACAGTAAACCAAACACAGCATGCCAGTGATTTCTTTAAAATTGCCTGTGTTCCAGCACTGCGATTCTCTATCCTAGTGAGCTGTCATCGCGCCTCATTGAGAAGGATCGCATTGTTAAAATGTTTCATTTTCATTTGTTTTGACGTTTTGGTGCTACCTATTAAATACACTACGCAGTGCTTGGAAGCTTTCACCCAGTTTCTTGTTTCTAATGACTCTCCGCTCTACCTGATCTGATTTGTGAATAATGCAAGTCAAACTCCTGTTTGAACGCTGAGTGCATAGTTTCCACAATAACTACGTTAATTGATCTTTGAAATATCCTTCGTGTTCAGATCTAGCCCTTACAATATTTATGAGCAACAGCAAATGTTTTGTGGCAAGAAGCTGCCTTGTTCTGTGATCCAGAAGGGATTTCACAACACAGACTAGCGATGTTCTGCCAGAGGGAGTAGTTCTGATTTATAGAGGTAACATTGGTGGCCAAGCAGAAGTGGGCATAGGCTGTCACCTTTCATGGAGCTAAAAGGGTTACCTGTGAAGTCATTGCAAAACTCAGTTATTTAAAATAAATTTAAAACAACAACTCTGTCTCTGTAATCATTAAATGTAATAGATACTTGTATGCCATTGCCTCTGTTCACATTTCCCATCTCCTCAAGAATACAGAAAATGAGAAGCTCTCAGAGTTGTGGCAGTTTCACCCTGCTGGGTAGCTAAACTCCACCACAACTGCACTTTCATTCCCCCTCCTCAAAAAAAAAAGAGGGGAAGAAGAAAGTGTGATGGAA
>VXAL01003402.1:512068-523853 GCA_013399475.1 Chauna torquata | reverse complement strand
AAAAAAAAAAAAAAAAACCAAGAAAAAAAACCACTTGATCCAAGATTAATATATTAGCTGAAATTAATTCAGCACAGAAGGAGTTGTTCCACATCTTAGGGCCTGCTCACTCTTATACAGCTGTGACATGGCTTCCCAGATGGCACAATTATCTTTCTAAAATATTGTGGAAAACTTTCATTTGTCATTTGGATTAGTGCAGTGAGGTTTCTATAAACAGAGGCAGAGATCTGCCTATCTGTGTTCTTCATGGCAGTAATTAGCAGTAATTCACTTGGAATCAGAAAAATGTTTTACAGGAACAGGGAACTAGCCAACTTCTTCCATTTCCACTTTTGAAATTCCGGCACTGCGTGGGTATATCTCAGGTCTTTGAAATATAACCAGAGCTCTGTATCATGCACATTTTCTAAAGAATACTTTATGTTCTTCTAGTTGGATTACAAAGATTCTCATATGTTGGATAAAATATAGTAGGCATGTTTTCAACAAGAGTTAGACTAATATTTGCAGAAATGTTAACTATAGTATGTTGGATGGCAGAAAAATTGTGCTGCTGATTGATTCCACTATTGATCAGGAATAAAGCTACAGTAGACAATGTACATTCTTCAGTACAAACAGCATCAAACCTATTTTGTGTACTGCATATGAATTTTCAGAGATGTTTTTGGCTAATCATGCTTGAAGTATAAATAATGTCCCGGTTCTAAAATATATAATGCTGTTTCCATTTCCTGGAAATAAGTGAATAAATAAAAAGTAGTGCTGGAGGTAAAGCTCTAGGATTAGAAAAATATTGCTCTTGGATTAGGAAAAGAAAAGCAATCCAAGTTTTACTACACTTCTTTACCAGATCTTCTTGTTTTTTGTTTTTGGACTAAATCTGTGCTAGTCTGAATTTGAGTAAGAGAAGTAATCCATAATAATGGAGAATTGAATGGTCTTGTTCAGAATGGTAATCTGGCTGTTGATCCTTGTGAGCACTTCGGACTTTACCTAAACTTACTAGCTGTTGGGGGGAGGAGGGGGGGGGGAAGTTAGCTATTTGTGACGTGATAGTGTGGGTAGATACCTGCAAAATTATGTTCCCAATTTACAATATCTGCGTATCATATGAAGTGACACCTTAGTCAGCAGTGGTGTGACACAGGTGTGGGGAAAAAATAGGATGTGGAGTGACAGATTCTTATCAGAGGCATTCTGCACTGCTGGTGAATGAAACCTGATATGCTTTTCTTTTTTTCCTTGTTTTCAGAAAAAAGCTGTTTCCTGGAAGCTGCAAAGGGGGGATGTCCTTTTGGTTGATGGATAACTATTTGGAGGTGGGGGGGAATACAAATAAAGCACTTAACTAAAAATAAAACCACTTTAATCATACCGATTCACTAGACTGGAGCTCTAGGAAGTGAATAACTCCCTCAAGGAGAAAAGGAGCAAGGGCATTTCTCTGCAGGTACATTCATGCCTTTGGTGCGCACAGAGGTATGAGTCCAAGTGCTTTCAAGTGCTTGCAGGAGAAAATTATGATGCAAAAGGCTCTTGTCCAAATAGATACGCTTGACATTTTGCTGAATGAAATAGGGTTGGTAGAACAGAATACTACCGACTGTGTGGAAGTTATCCTCTACTTAAACTTGATTTGATTCTGGCAAGAAACTGAAGGCAGTGAATTAGGCCATCTTTCTGTTTCTGTCCGTAGGTGAGCCTGATAACAGGTGGGGGAAGACTAGTCATGCCCGAATTTCTCCAGCTATGCTTAAAAGCCTGTGGTTGGGAATTTTTTGGCAGTATTTTTCATTTAAAAAGAGAAATTAGTCAAAACCAATTTTTTTTTCCATGTGAATGTGCATGTTGTCTTTTTTCGGGGAAAAATCTTTATCGGGAATAACCCCACCAGTTATTTATACACATGGAAATGATCCCCCGGTGCCTTCCATTCTCCAGTCTGAGCAGCCCCAGCTCTCCCAGCCTCTCCTTGTACAAGAGGCTCCAATCCTCCAACCCATCCATTGTCATATGCTGTTGCTGGTCCTGCTCCGGTGTTTCCCTGTCTCTGGTACTGGGGAGCCCAGAAGCAGATGTACACGGAGAGACATCACAGAAATGTCCTCCATGCCAATTTTTTTTTTTAGCAAAACACCATTAGTGTAGCTTAAGGTATCTGACAGAATGGGTATTCTGGAACAGATGACTTTCATTCACTCACAGCAAGTTTCCTGGGGGAGGAGGTTGTCCTAAAACAGACTGGCTTTACTTTTGGAGCTGGGATTGCATTGGTAGGAGATGGGCTTCCTTTTGGAACTGAGGCTATGTTGGCAGGAGAGGAAAACCACTGCACGTACAGTCTTATTTATATCCTTATTACAAGAGGGTCAAGAGATTCCTTACTTCTTCCAAAGGCTTCTGGGGCAACGTGAGACATTTGTGAGAACTTTCCCTTATTCACAAGACCATCATATATACCTTTTGTTTGGATGTTTTGGTGGGAACATACAACTTCATATTCTCTGGAAGCAGTTGCATCTCAGTCGAGGAAGCTCATGGGAGGAGGTTAAATGATGTGCAAGCTTCTTTATTGGTATCCTAAGTGGTTGTAGCTCAGGATAACCAAGGGACCAGCCTGGCATCTGACTGGTCACCTCGAGCCAGCACCATGAAATGAGCTGCTCAGCTGCCAGCTCCATCATCAGGAACAATAAATTCATGTTTTCATCCCAGTAATGAGTCTTCTACAGCAGTGTGAAAACTCCAGGGTTTCTTGTTATCAGAAGATAATCATATTCAGGCAGTGGTACTTACTATGCCCAGTAAATGTCCCAAGGATACAATTATCTGTGGATATCTCTCCAGCCTGTTAAGCTTTGTTGTTTACTTACAGTAAAGAAAGCATTTGTCATCTCTGGGGTTGATTTTATTCATCATGGTAATGATAGGAAGAAAGTGACCATTTGCTTGCTGGTATTGGACAGCTGGATTAAAGCCCCGAACATATTCAATCAGTTATTGAGGAAAAGTGAATGTATTTAAATGACATCTCCTTCCTCTTGTATTTCAATAGCTTTTAGTGTGCAGCTGGTCTTAAGGCAAAGTTAATAGGAATTCTGGAAACAAACACTTTTTCCTATCCAGATGACCTTTCCTTCCTGTAGAAAATTTTGGTTGGTCCTTTTAATGCCTGTATAATGCCACTGAACTTTCTGAAGCTGCATAGAATTTGAGGTGGCAATACAATGTTTTAGCAATATTAAAGGTACCCAAGCTAGTTAACAGGTGCATAGGCATCGCACCAGGCGGGGATTTGTAGGACCTGCAGAGGAAAATGGTTCAGGTGTTCAGATTTTACAAAATGTAATGTAGAAAGAGATGTAAATGTGTTATCCTACTGTTATAATGCAATATTCATCAGATCAGGCGTTGCTGAGGAATACAGAGGTAAATACCTCTGCACTTGGGTAACAAACTGCATTTCCAGATATCTTGTATAGGAAAATTGAATGTCCCTAAGAAGGTTATGACTGGTGACAGTTTCTTAGTTATTGTATGATGAACAAAATCTACTAAATAGTTTGGTTAAGATTAATAGGTTAAGTATGAATGTTGCTGTTTACACAGTTTTAAGAGAGAATCTTGTCAGCAGACTTGTAACTTGTTCATACTTCTATAGAAGTTGTATTTGCTGGTGCACTGTTAAATACTTGAGGTCAAATTCTGCTTTTGCATGAACTGAATTTTCAGGGAATGAGAACTTAACCCACCTTCCTATCCCTGTTTTTTATTGTATGTTTTGTTACCTATTAATTTTTCTTGTATGAAGCTAAATTGGATTAAGTATTTCATGTCTTACATAATTCTGGGGGAGACCTTGGCTGAAGCCAGGAAGAGCTGGTACCTTAAGAAGCAGAGAGAAAATAGGCTAATTACTCTGTATTGGCAGAGGTACAGTATGAGCCACAGTCTTGAATATTTTTAAGAGCAAATTAGACATGCATTTTAGAAGGAAAAGACTGCAGAATAAGTAGCAGTAATGTGTGCCTGTTGGGGTGAATGGGCCATTTGAACTTAAATTAATCATCGATGAAAGAACTTACGTGAGCACAGGTTGAGGGAAGTCTTTTCCTTTATTTCTGTTAGACTAGTTCTCATGTAGGAAATGTGCAACACCGTGTTGATATGAGCCTGTCTGCTGTTTGCACCGTGCTCGTTGCTCAGATCAGTGGAAGCTTTATCTGACAAATACCAGGACGACTGAGTATGAAATATTATTTCTAATAATGTCTAAGCAAAATTATATGTATTCATGGAGGCTTGAGAGATTTATTTCTTTGGAACAACTTTGGGTTCAAATCATAACATCTCCTGGCAGTGATTAATTTTTCTATTAATACTTCAGATATGAAGGATGTTGTAAGTAGTGCCGCACAGCAAATACTGAAAATACAAGCAAGAGGTGAACGTGCAACATAAGAATGCAGTGGTTAGCAGTGTACAAATTAGGCAATATTTTAAAGATATGGAGAAAGATCCATATCCCAAAGATTACTTTGGGAAAATAAAAAAAGATATGGAAGAAGTCTTGAAATTTCTGTAGTAATTAGAATTATGCTTTTTACTCAAGAGTAAGTTGTGTATAATTGTATGTACGTTGTATTATATATAAATGCATAGAAGATAACTGTTGATGCAATAAGTCATGAATACTTTTGAATAATGATAAATATGCCAGTGCTGCAGAATGATACATGGCAAACTGATATCCTTGCTTGTTTTTAGAGTAAAGAAAAAAAACTAATGTCAAGCATACAAAGTATTAGTACAGTACTGGGAAGAAAGCAAGCTGTGTTAAAATGTAAGCCTGCACCCCCAGGATGAGGTTAGATAGCAGAAAGTTCAGATATGACATTCATATATATATTATATGTGTGTATCTGTTCTGTGCACTGTGCACATATATATAGTGCGTAGAGGCAGCACAAAGTTTAACCTACAGCACAGGTATTTGAACAACACAATTCTGAAATGATGAAATTTCAATCAAAATACTTATCACTTAGAGAACTCCTTTTGAAGGAGAAAAGTGCAGTAGTAATTTCATTTTATTACTCTAAAATAGTTTTCTTATTCATCCCATAAGCATTCAGTGCATGATTTCAAAAATTCCCGTAAAGTATCATTTTTAAATGTTTTCTTTTAGTGCAAGTTTTGACTTCCAGATCTTCATTAATGTAAAGGTAGCCACCGCTTTTGTCACATTATCCAGCAAACAGAAGTTCTCTTCTATGCATTTTTTGTTTGAACTGACCTTTTTGTTAATGCAGTGTATTACCTGCCGAATCATAGGGCTGTGATACACAACTGCTCCTACAGTCTTAGCTGAAGGTTAGCCCACAAGTGGAAAATGTTGTACATGTAATATCCCCAGTTATCAGATAGGGAAATGTCAGCCACTTCTCCTGGGGTCCTTCCCGCAGGGGTGGGGAGAGACCCATGTTCCAGATATAACATTATTGCACTTCATGGAGCTACAGTAGAGAGCAGCAGCTGGAAAACAGGCTCGCGAGGACACAGCATGCAGATATATCTGTGCTGTGCTTGAAATGAAACCTCTGTGTCACTGTTTTGAGGTATGGAAGTAAAACAACTGGACAAAATCAAAGGGCACAACACAAGTGAATTTTAGCTTGTTGAAGGTCCTGTGAGATCCTACCAAGTAAGATGTCTTAATGACAAAAACAGTGAGTAACCACCCAGTTGGGACCTGAAAGATCAAAGTCACGAGGCTTTGTCATTGATAAAGAAAGATGTGCCTTAATTAACCAGAGTAAGTGATGGAGATGAGCTTTCGGAGATAATGCTTTTGCTCCTGCTTCCTGAGTGCAGGTTCAAAACCATTTTTCTTCTGATAAAAGAGACAACTTGGAAAGTGAGATTAGATTCTACACATGTATAAAATGGGGTGAAAGAGCACTATTAAATCTCCTTAGGTACTTGGTTTAAAGAAAAGTCACTTAATAGGAAGAGGTGTCTCTCTTCTTTGGCAGAAAGCAGTTCTTGTTACAGAAGATGCCATGGATCAGAAGTTAGCTGGTGCAGGCAGGGCAGATGAAGAAGACACAGTGCTGTCAGATGAGACCTTGTGCTTTTAAGCTTCAGTTCTGTTATTGATTACAACATCTCTGTAATAAATCAGGTATGAGCTTGCATTTAATTTTCAAAGACTTCAAGTTCCTTTTGTACTATACCTCGTCAGTAGCATAAATCTTTTAATGAATTTTAAAAAGATATTTTCTCACATAGTAAGCAGTCATTCATAATTGTCCAAGGAATTCACTTGTGTTTAAAATATATCACGTGTTGGATGAATGGAAATTTCTCAGTTGTCAACATATTGTAATTTTTTTCCCAGTTTCCTTTTCTTTCCTTGAGATGTAGAAAAAACAAATCAAAGTTTTAAGTACTTATTTGTCATAATGGATACCTTATCCTAGTATTGTTTTATAGACTGTAGTGATTTACAGAACAGTCAGTCTGTATTTCAAAGCTGTCCATCAAGAAGAGTTATCTACTCACGTTTGACAGGGAAAAAAGAGCCTTTTTTTCTTCCTGCCCCAAAGTGTACTTTGACTATCTGTCTGTGAATTTTGATTGACCCTGTATTAGTAATATAGATTTCTTCTTTTCGGATATCAAGTGATCAAAAATAATGCTCACTCCATCCTTTTCCCTGTGGCTACATAAAAATGTGGAGGGAAATTAAAAGCTATTTCATAGTGAATTCTTCCGGAATATGCACATATCCCACAAATCCCATGTAACATGCTAGCCTAGTATTTCAATCCAGGATACTCGGTTGCAGTGTATAGAGTGACCAGAGACAATTTCCAGAAGTGGAAAACATGATTACAGCTGCATGGGTTGTGCGGGCTGCTGTGGGCCAGGAGCTCCCAGGCACTCTGGCCGCAAGATGTGAATGGCACAGGAGAAGACAGCACCTTATACATGAAGCTCCATGTTTAAACTAGCTGGAGTGCGATGTGCGTAAACATCCCAAGGGAGCTGTAATTACTCTTCCAGTTATTGCTTACCCTGACTTGTTACCTTTCACAACTGCATAAAACATTTTCAGTTTCCATTATTACTGTTCTTCATCAGGTTTCTACTCTCTCTGCTAGACCAGTGGGTATCATGAGGGTCTTCAGAAGCAGTTTGTGATGTAAACTATGGAGCTGCACCATTAGATTTCTATTGTACAGTTGTCTAGTTCAGGCAAAGCCAAATGTCCATCCTATTTAATTAAATGCTGTCTTTGCCCCTGCAGTGAATGCTTCAGCTGGATTTTGTTTGTCATTAAAAAAGCATCATATTAAAAAAAAAGTCTGATGTGATAGCAGAACCTTTTTTAATGAATCTCACTTAACAGGATGAATCAGTTTAGGCTAGGCATGATTAAGTTTGTGATCAAGAGCTTGACTAAGAATTTTGTACTTCATCTTAATGAAGAATATTGGATGATAATTAATGCATAACTCCTGTCTTTTACATGTCTGGAGAATCAAAATTGCTGAGAGCAGTTCTAGAGAACAGTGAGGTTGTCAGTTTATTTGGAGCATTTAGCTGTAGCAGTTTTTTCCAATTCATAAATAGCTTGTGGACAACAAGGAGAAGGGTGTATTCCACTTGAAGTCCATCTCTGTTATTTATCACAGAGATCAGAAATTCCATGAGGTTGCAGAAGTTCAAATGTGTCTAGGATTCAATTTTTCTTGAATAAATATTATAGCATTTCAAAGGTTCCCTGTTTCCTGAGTTTCCAAAGGATCAGAAGTTTGGGATCACTATGGAGCTCTTGTCATTTCCAGCTTGTGGACATTCCTGATGTGTAATTAAACTGTAGGCAGCTCAGATTCTTCAGTTCATTTCAGAGAGAGGACCTTGCTCAGCATCCATGTACATTGGTGAAAATAGGCCTTTGACTTCAGAGTGTTTGGATAAGTTTTTGTCATTTATTTTTGTCTGTTCTTTTTAAGAGAAACGTTATCTCACTGCTATTAGCATAAGGTATTATTTTTACTGCAGAAGTCAAAGGATAACAAGATGAGACCTGCAGTAACACTGAACAAACAGACTTGAGTTATTTGCCCTAAACAGGACAGACTTTAATTAGGAGTTATTTGAAAAATCAGACTTCTATTGTAAGGGAAGTTCTGGCACAGCAAAATGTTTTTTCTGCTAAATGGAAGCAAACCTGAAATTACTCTTAAACAAGATTCTCCAAACTACTGTAGAACCTTCATATTTATTTAGATAATAAAGCTTTACATTTTAAATTGTGTTGTACTAAGGAGGAATCAAAACAATATTTTATGCAAATGAATGTTGATATAATTGAAAAAACTACAAACATTTTAGTTTTAATTTCATAGAAATCACTTTTCAAATGTGCACTTGTAAACAATGGGAATCTTCTCTATCAAAATAAAAATGTATGCTATACCACTAAATAACTTGATTTGGCTCCAACACCAGGGTCCATATCTGATTTTTAAAAATGGTTTCTTCCTGTATTCAGAAGCTTGTAGAGAGATGTTGGGTTTTTGAGGAGAGGGGAATTGGTCTGTTAGGGGTCTTTTAAAGCATCCTACCAAGCATGGGTGAACTGGTGCCTATTAGCTTCCTTCATGCCTAAATAACAAATCTGCAGCTTGCCAAACTGAGTTTGGAGGAAATTATTCCAAATCTCATTTAAAAAAAAAAAAAGTGCAATGGGATCATGCATGCTGCTCCCCCCACAGGCGGAGTGTTGTCCAAGAGGTACACTCTGTGACAATGGTGACAAGCTGCCAGGGTGGTGCTCTGGTCCAGATCCAGTGGGGAAATACATGGGATTAAAACAACTGGCAGGTGAGAGCTCAAAACTCTTCTCACTTGGGATTGCATTATGTGTGTTTACATAAACAGCAATTTTTTCTGGACTTTCTGGAGCATTTCCTTGCTGGGAGACTCTCCAGGGCCAGATGTAAGAACCTCCATTCACTGCACTGCGTGTTCACTTTTGGGTTGAAAGTCATGGGAATTGGGTAAGGAGAGCTCAGAGAGCTTGCCTGTGTTTGAGGAGTGTGAAGGCATCAGAGGAGTCCAAATCTGCCACTTCCATACCCAGCAGGGAAGTGGAGAGGAGAGATTAGCAGTGATAGGTGAAAATGAATCCACATCCGCACTCCCCATGGGGCAGTGCGATGGAGTTATTCCTGGTGAGGCACTGTGGAGGGACAGCCTTGCTCTCCTCCTCTACTTAGTCTTGGAATACCCTGCCTGCAGTCTCCACTGGGGCTTATGGCACTTCTGGTTTGTGGTGCTGCCTTCCTCCTGCTGTTTTTGTTAGATGTTACAAGAGGATGCTAATTGATGTGGCATTTTGAATATATCAACAATTCTTGAGACTTCCAAAGATAAGCTTCCTGAGATTACTCTGGGCTTGACTTTGGCATTTGGCAGCATGGGCATCCTTAACATGGCTTGTTTGTCTGAGACAAGGTAAAAAAGAAAGTGCCATTGGGCTCTACTGGTGAGAGCAAATCCCTGTAGTACCCTTAATATTGCAGATGAAATCTCTTCTGTATTTTAAATCATTGTTTCAAATTTCATTTTTCTCTCTTGATGGTAGAGACTGTATAAACTACAATATTGAATGTGTAAAGGGTCAGAACAATATCAGTACATCACAAGGGCAGTATTGAAGGTGATAGGACCTATGATTCTTGCCCTTAATTTGGCATATTTTTGTATAGCCAGTTCACATACAAAGGCTTTTAAAGAGGATGGGGGGCGGGGGGGAAGTGCAGTTTGATCTGGTGTAAGTTCAAATCTCTGAAGAGTTCAGTATATTCATGAGTATTTGGAAACATGAAATCATGTTGGAAGTATAACAATTTGAGCTTTATATAGTCTAATCAACAGATGTGTATTCCCCCTCCCCTTATTTTCCTATCTCCCTTTAGGCTTATGAATTAGTTTTCCCCTTCAGCAGATTTGTTTTTCTTTATTTCTCCTACTTAGATACTGTAAAAAGTAATTAAGATAATCTTATCAAAGGAACATGAAACAAATTTAACTGATTAAATTTCAGACCAATTAGTCATACAGAAGCCTTTGTGTAGACCTTCTGTGGATTCTGCACTGCTTGTACTTTCCATTCCCCATTTTATAACTACATGAAGTTAGGAAATTGCATTCCATGGAGATGGTAATTAACTTTGGTAATTAAAATACCACCTTTGTAGCAGATAACCAGTCAGCTTCAGGTCAATGACAATTTTTGATGTGAAGCATCTAATCTTACAGAAGATTGAAATGTAAGAAATTGCGTGCATAATTTTCTTGGAAGGGGGGATGCTGAATCTCTTCATGGTGAAATACCATAAAACTTCACTTAGATGGTGGAACAGGGTGGAAGGGGAGGATTTGAAACTGAATTTGTGTTAGGACTTAATATCAAATATGTATAGAGTACTGTATTTTAGCTCATCAAATTGTCTTGCGTAGTATATAGATTAGATGGTTTTCTTACTGCTTTATTTCACACCTTTGCTTCTAAAAATTCATTTGGGGGTTGGGAAATGGCCTTTAGTATGTACACGGCTTGTTATGCACTGTAACTATAAGTATCTTGAAATCAATCTATTTCTTTGGAGTTAGAATAGTTACGTTCTATATAACCTATGTGTGGTTTTATGATGTAATTAGTTCACATAGTCTACAGATAATTATTTATTCTATATGAAAAAGAGCCAATGTGGTATTATCCCTATGTTTCACTAAGGTGGACCTAGATATTCTTGAGTTATTAAAGAGAACAGGAGGACAAAGCAGCTAACAAATGTCAATTCCACCTCTAGAGACTTTAACTAGATTGAAAAGTAGGAAAAGAAAAGCATGCATTTCCATTGCCAGAACAGATGCCCTTTGGCCATAAATTTATGATTTGCCTTGTGGAAGTAGAACCTTGTTTGGGGTGTGGGGGAAGGCAAGCAAATTAGCTACTTTACACTTTCATACATCTAATTTGGACATGGACTTGTTTTAGTGGGGTTTACATTGCAAATCCAGAAGATGGATTGCCACCTGATGCTGTCTTCGATATGTAGATCAAACCAAAACCCAAACCAAAAAGTTCCTGTTCCAATACCACAGATTTTGCAGACTGAGAGAAACAGTTGTCATTGACCTGGAACAGTACATTGGAAAGCAGTTGAAAAAAATCCAAGTGAAATCCGTAGCAGAAGATGAAATATCTTTCAACATTATAAAAACATTTTTGGTCTGGAAGCAGAGAGAAATGAGGAGGGGAAGATAAGTGAAATGAAGGGTCTGCTGAACACTAACATCAGGATAGTTAGAACATCAGCTGTAGTTATTTGGAAGTCATCTTTTTTATTTAAAAAAAAAAAGGCAATTAAATGTTTTTCACAGATGTCATTATTTTCCACAGATGTCACTGCTCACTCTCTAACTTTAGAATCTCCTTTGAAATAAAGGGAAGATTAGTAATGAGATGAAAGTTGACTTTAACTAAAAAGAAATAAGACCTTAAAAGGAGATCAGTAATTACAGCTATCTTCAAATAAGATGGAAACAAGCCTTGAGGAAGTAGATTATCAGTGTTTGTAATAACTGAGCCCAAGGTATGTGTACAATGCATTAAAAGCCCTGAAAGCCAAGGATCAGAAGAGCAGGTGGTAGGATGCAGCTACTGAATAATCCTCTTAACCTCATCAATGCTCAACCA